>WNWK01055677.1:0-11206 GCA_009830355.1 Cherax destructor
AAGCAGGTGACGAATGGACCACAAGAGGCGGGAAGAGGTTCCAAAGAGTTCCCCAAGGGGCAGGGTCAGTACTGGGTGCTATCGGAAGGGCCCCGGGGGGTTGGGTTCATGGTTTTGGTCAGCCAGGGTTTTTTTTTTCCCCTTTCTTTTTTTTTTTAAAAAAAAAAAAAAAAAAAAAAAAAAATAAAAAAAGGGGGAACGGAGGAAACCCTAGGAGGAAAAAAGGGGGAACCCCCTCCGGCCCCCAAGAGGCCTCAAAAAGAGTGAGACTCAGGAAAAAACCCCCCCCCTTCATAGTAAAAGCAATGGGAAAAATCCAGGCCTTGGGGAAAAAGGGGGCGGGGTTAAAATTTGGTTTGGGGGGGCCTCCACACCGTCCCAGCCCCAAGGAGGGGACCGGAGGGGGACCCGGACATAAAGGGGCAGATTAGGAAAAACCCACCCCAAGGACCCGGAATGGGATGGAAGAACCCCCCCCTTTGGAAATGGGAATGCCGGGGGAAACCCAGGGAAAAAAAGGAACAGGGGGGATGGGAAGGGAAAAAAGGGGGGAGGGGAAGGGGGGGGTTGGGGGGGTGGGGGGCGAGGAAGAAGCCAAAAGGAACCCCAAGAAGTTTTCCTTGAAGGCCCCCAAAAGAGGAGAGAGGCCATAGCATATGAGAAGCTTCCCCTTGAAAAAACGGTTTCCCCCTTTCGGAAACCTAAAAAGGGGGGGTAAGGATGTGCCCATGACAGTTAAGGCAAGGGGGGAAAAGAAAAGAAGGACTGGCAGGTCCGGCCCGACGGGGATTGGCCATGGACCGCAAATTTGCTGGATAAAAAACAGTTTCTACACTGTTGTGGTGTAGGGTTCCCTTTTTGCTTGAAACTTGACCTGCAATGTAGACCGAAGGGGGGGTTGGCAAAAAATTCCAGCTATTTGCAAGGTAACGTTTTGCATGGCAGGGGGGACAAAAGTGTCAACCTTAAAGATGGGGTTTGAGCCGGCTGTAAAACCTACCACATGTCTGGAAATTCCTTTGGGGACAATGGGGGGGGGTAAAATGAAATTTTCCCTACAAAATTTTAAGGGGTGATTTTTTAAATAGTGAGGGGAATATATCTATTCGTGAAGAAAAGATGCGAGTTGGGGCCGGCATTGGGGCCCGTGTGATGCAAAACCGCTTTTGGGGGGGGGAAATGAGATTTTTTTACCACATGGCGGGGAGAGCTTTAAAATCTTGATCGGAAAGATATCTAATTTGGAGTAGAAAAGTCTTTGAAAAAAATTTTTGTCCATTAGTACAGTAAAACCCCGGGGGTTAACTTTTTTTTCTTCCCAAAAGAATGCTGTTCAAGTCCAAAATTCCAAAAACAATTTATCCCCATAAGCAATAATGAAAATAGACTAGCCTTTTTTACCCCCCAAAATACATTTAAAAAAAACATTTAAAAAAAAAAAAAAAAAAAGGGGGAAGTTTGGGGACCATCGAACAAAAGGCCCCACTGTAGTGTGAAAAAAGTGTTTAAGGGGATTGGGGGGCGTGCTGGTTTTTTGAGGTTAAAGAAGGAAGTGTCAAATAACATGAAAGGGGTTTTTGGTCATTGGAGGGGCCCCGGGGTCCCCGATGGGTGACGGGCAATTATTAATTATAATCAAAAAATTGCTAAACCAGGGGTCATACAGTGCTGCGGTTTTGGGGGGGTGGGGGGCAAGCGACCAAAAATTGCCGCACCGGGGGGGAAAACCCCGGAACGGGCGAGAAGAGCGAAGGTCAGATATGTCAAAAACCGGGGGGAACCCCCGGGACCTGAAGCAGGTGATGAACCAGCCCCACAAGAGGACGGGGGAAGAATGCCCAAAAAGTTGTCCATTAACGAGGGGGGGTCAGGGGCTGGGGGCGGTACCAGGGGGGGCCCAGGGGGGGGTTCACAGTTTAGGGCATCCATGGTTTTTTTCTTTCTTTTTTTAAGAAAAAAAAAAAAGGGAAAAAAGAAAAAAAAAGGGGGAAGTGGAGGAATAGGGGCCAAGGAGGAATGAAAAGGGGTAAATCACCCCCCGTGCCCAAGACAACCTCCCACCCAAAAAAGGGCAGGTGCTGCATGGAACCCGGGGGCCTCCCCTTCACACTAGTAAACCAAAAGATCCGGGATGGGAAAACCCCCATCCACCCCGCTTTTCCCCGGCGGACAAAAGGAGGGGGGGGCCCGGGTATCTGCCAAAAAGCATACCTCCCGGGGGACCACCCCTGGGGAATAAAAGGGGCCCCAGAGATACACCCGTGCCCCTGGGGGCCCCAAACCACCCCCGGGAAAAAACCGGGGGGAGGGGGTCCCCCCCGGGGATCCCCATTCCCCCCGGGAAAGACCCCCCCTGCCAAGAACCTCAACGGAAAAGGAAGACCCAGGTACCCTTCCCCTACCTAGGAACTAGGAAAAACCTGTGGAGGGGTTAGGAGAAAATGGGAAAAAAAGGAAGGGGGTGGAGGGGGAGGGGGGAGGAGGGGGGAAAGGGAAAAAGGGAGGATGGGGAAGAGGGAAAAAGGGAAAGGGGGGTTGGGGGTTCGGTCGGGGGGAAGAAGACCAAGAGGTCCAATTCCTGGGGGGATCCCAAAACGAAAGGGGGCCCCCCCTTTAAAAAGGGGGAGGGAGGTATAGCATCTTTTGGGGGTGAAGAAGGGGATGGGGAAAGGGGGGGGAGGTGTGAAGGAATGTAGAATAAAGGGGGAAAAACAGCTGGTACTGATGGGATAAACAGAAATTTAAAAAACGGGGGGGTATAGTGTTGTTTGGGGATGGTATTTTTTTTTTTAAAAAAGTATAAAAGGGGGGAAGGGGGCCTAAAGGGGTTGGCAGTGTGGGGAATATTCCCCCTTTTTAAAAGGGAAGGGGGGGCAAAAAAAGATTGAAAAAAATTTTAGGGAAGATGTTTCGGTAACCCGGGGGAAAAGTGGGGTTATTATTGAAAAAATTAGAGGTAAGACAAAAGTAGGATTGCAAAAAGAGCAAGGAGGCTTTAAGTGGCTAAGGGGGGGTGTTTTTCAAAATGTTTACACTGAAGCAAAATATGTGAACAGTATTTAGATAAAAAGGGATTTATGGGGTTTTGAAAAAAGGTTGGAAAAAGGGGATAGGGGGGGAAAAATGGCAGATGTTGCAAGGTTGGGGAAAGGGAGTAAAAAAATCTGTAAAAAAATTTTTTTTATGATAATGAGGCTCAGGTTAGGGGGGGAGGGGGGGGGAAAAACCTCAAGGTAAAAAAAAGGTCTTTTACAGGGGTTTTTGTCACCATGGTTGTTTAATATATTTATTGATGGGTTTTTAAAAAAAAAATTAAATGCTAGAGTGTTGGGGGGGGGGAGTGGGATTAAATTTTTGGGGGAAACAAAAAAAAAAAGGGGGTTTTCACAGTTACTTTTTTTGATGATACTGTGCTTTTTGGGAAATTTAAAAAGGGTTAAAGGTTCGTGGAGGAGTCTGTGAGGGTGTGTAAAGGAAGGTTAAGGGGAGATAGATAAGAAAAAAATTTTTGAGGATATTAAGGTTAAACTTTTTAAGTGGGGGGTTTCCCCTGTAAATGCCATGAGTCACTAATGGGGAATACAATGGAGAAAACACTAATGGGGGAATACACTGCTAGTGTCATTAATGAGCAGTACACTACCAAAAGTCATAATGAGCAGTACACTACCAGGGGGCACTAATGAGCAGTGCACTGGTTTCCACCTTTCCCTTCCGTGACACAAATCATGGGGTGTTTTTAAAAGAGTCATGACATCGACATTATACAGTCAACGGGGAAGGCAGCACAATGCCACAGTTCATTACAGTCACTTTCCTAACATTGCGTTTTTGGCTATCCCTTTCCCCAGCAAATCTAGGCCACTTTCCACCCTCCCAAAAAACATTTTACGCACATCACCCTCACAGTCCCTGGGGGATGTGGAACTGGGACTACTAAAGGGGGACATGCCAAAAGCTCCTGCATGACTGCCCCCCCAGGCATCATCATCGGGCCCTTGACGGCCCCTGCCTGTTAGGGGGCCCCATTTTGTGGACTCCAACCCCCGGACCCCCTGGCTCACCCTTTCCCAACCACTGGGGGTTTAGTGTTCCAGAAGGTGTAACCTCGATGACCTGTACACATATTCTTAAACATTCTGCTCATTCTAGACTTGGGTCTTACCGGGGAATGTCCCTCGTCCTCTTCTATTTTTTTCATATTCATATTTCGGGCCCCAAGAAATGCCACAAAGGACCCCAAATATTCATCACGCCTCTGTGGGGGTATAAAATAAAAAAAATTATTTTTAAAAAAAAGATAAAAAAGGATTTTTTTTTATTACAATATTTTGCATACATCAGGCTTGATCACCTACATTTGGGGAACACCATAATCCATAAACTAAACCACTATGCAAATTGCATTTGCATTCTATTTTAAAATTATTACATATAATCAAATAAACCCCTAAACCCCAAGGGGCCTTGGGGCTGGGGGGTTTGGCAGGATGCAGGGAGAATGGGTTGTAAGGGGAGATGGGGTAAGGGTAGGGGGGACAGGACAGTGGATGGGGGGGAAGAGGGTAAGAGATGGGGGGTAGAAGGGACTGAGGGGGGGCTAGGGATAATCTTCAATTTTTGTAGTAAGTCAGTTTCTGTAAAAAATCAACGAAAAGTCAGGTTAAAAAAGGGTCCATCAAAAAAGGGGGAAAGGGAAAAAAAAGGGAAAGGCAAAAAACGCCTTGGGGTAAATTCTGCATGCTCGTTGACAGAGGGGGAGTCCAACAGAATATTCGAACAGACACGGGGAAACCCGACAATGCAAGAGGGCAGGGAGCCTCCCCATGAGAAACCCCCCAGAAAAACAAGTTTTGGGGTGCGAAGACGGGAAAGTGTAGTGTCCCAACCCGACATTGTTGACAAAAGGGGGGGAAACCTATAATCGGTTTAATAGAATGAAGTTTTTTTATCAGGTCAGCCAAAAATTTTTCCCAAAGGGTGCGGGGGGTAGCAATGCCCCCCAAAAGGGCCATGAAAGGAACACCTCTATATGAAACTGAAGGTCATGTATCCGGGGCCCCGCGGGGAGTGTCTCCTGTTCATTGCCCCCCCATCAACATGACCGGGGCCCCCAAAAAAAAAAAATATCTTTGTGCTTGCTAAAGATAGGGAAAAAAAGGTGGGGTCCCCAAGAACTGGGGGGGGGGTTTTCAATATTACGGATAGCCTGTAAAGCACAAAAAGGGGTCTGAAACATTCCCAAAAAAGGGAAAGGGATAGATCCCCAAAAGGAAAGGGGGGCCACAAGAATCCCACAATTAAAAGGAAAGATGCTAGCCGGGGGAACAGATCCCCCCGCACGACGCTGCCCAAAAAAATGCTGTGAACCCCACACCGCGATGACTTTGAACCATCGGGGCACTACGAGGGGGATGGGAATGAAAAGGGGGTGGTCAAAAAAAAGAGGGGCCGCCGTAGGTATTTGGTTTTTTTCCCCAAAGGGAGGGAATAGAACAGACATGGACAGCAGGAATTCCCAAAAAGGGGGAGGGGAAAGGGGATGTCACATAATTTTTTAAAAGGGGGGTAGTTAAGGGGGAAAAAAAAGTAAAGTAGACTAAGGAATGGGGGCAAAAAAACGGGGGGACGGGCAAAAAAGCCTTTTCTGTGACAATCCTATACAGGAAAAATTGTGGGGTCAGGGGGGGCAAAAAAAAGCGAATGCAAGGGGATCACGCGATCGGACAAGGATGGGAAAGTTTGCTTCACATAGGAAACGGGGGGAAAAACAAAAAGCACCAAAAACGAAAATTTTGATGAAAGGGGAAAAGGGGGGAAAAAGTCAGGGGCCGCCAATTCTGGCCCATAATCGAGTTTCAAAAATTTGGGCTGAATGCAGGGGGAGGAGGGGGCCTTCAGCCCCCCCAAAATGTGCGGGGGTTTTTAGGAGGTTAAAACCCGGGTATGACAAGTTGTTTTAGGGTAATGTGGGGTTTCCGGGGCAATCGAGGTTAAAAAAAGGGGGGGCCCGATTTTTATCAATTCTGGAATACGTGAGCCGTATAGGTACAAGGGTTTTTTAAAAAAACCACTGAACGTCTGGTAAACGAATTTTATGATTTTTTCCACTAAAAATTTAAACCCCGGGGAGGGGCCCAATTAAATTTTGGGGGATGGCATGCTGGGGGAAACTGCAAAGATGACAGGCAGCCCCCGCAACCCACAAAGTCATCCAAAAAAGCGATGACCAAATGTTGGAGGGGGAACTGATGATTTTTTATAGCAAGGAGAAATTTTGGTTTTTGAACACAACCCCCGGGGGGGAAAACCTTCAGTTGGGGAAAAAATTCAAGGAAAGATCATTTTTAACCCGGACAGGGAAATGTCTTTCAGCTAAGAAACCTTAAGGAAAAAAATGGGGGGTTGAATCGGGGCCCCCAAGGAGGGGCCTGGGTCAAGATATTATCTTTTGTGTCATAAGCCTTCTCAAGATAAAAAAAGATGGCGAAACCCAAAAGTGGTTATTAGCAAAGGCATTGAATTCTTACCCGGGGCACAGTGGGGTCAATGGCAGAACCCCCCTACGAAAGCCATATTGACTAGTGGAGAGACTACTGTGTCTCTAAATACCACAAAAAACGCCTATTAACTGGCGTTCCATCCCTTTTGCAAACTGCACTGGTATGATTGATGGGACGGTGGGGGGAGGTACTGTCCCGTAGTACCCGGTTTGCGAAAAAAACGAACCAACATTGGGGGAAAACCCCCCTTGCGACCAAAAAAGTTAAAAGGGGTCGAAGGGGAGGACAGTAAGAGCAGACTGATGTAAATGCTAAAATACGAATATGTATGCCGTTGGCAAAACTGCCGATGAGGGGCAAGCGGGGGTTTGTTCCCCATTTTTAAGGGGGAAAAGGCACATTATAAGATTCTTTTAAAAAAAAATCTGGGCTTTAACTCCCCAGACTTAAAAAAAAAAGGGGCATAGTTGGACCCCGGGGAAATGCGGCCCCAGATGATTCCCAAATTTTTAGGGGGAACAACAAGAGGGGGTGCTATATCGACACCGAAACCCCCGGGAAAACAGGAGCTGGGTCAGGGGGAATTTACCACTCCCCCCCGCACTTTCTTCCAGACTGCGCTCATTGGGGGCCGAAGTGACCGTAGAAACGTGGCCCCAAAAGTGCATTTAGCGTCACATATGACACGGCAAGCAATTGCCTTCTGTTTTAAAACAAGGAGTCTCTCTGTGGTTCTGTTATACCATACCTGCCCCGCAAAAGGGGCCAAAAATACTGCCCAGCCGCAGGAGACCACCAACAGATTTTTTGGAAAACTTCCCGGGGGTTTGGGGGGAGGGGAAGTGGTTACCTGAAGATGGAGGATGAAAAAATGAAAAAACCCATCAATGGAAACGGGGGAAAAACCTCATGAAAAACGGTAAAAAGTGCGTAAAAAGGCCCATTTTTCCCGGGGCCTGCCAGCGTGGGCTACAGGGGGGAAACAAAAAGGGGGCCCCAAAAGGTGATTAAATGATCCATCATGAAGTCTGGGAGGACAGGGGCCCGGGGGAATAAGGGGAGTTGATGAAAGCAGATGGGGAAAAAAGATGCCCCGGGGAAAAAAAAGAGTTGGGGATCAAAAAAGGGGGGGTACCCGTATTTAAAAAATGGAGAAGAGAAAAAAAAAACCTCCCCAATGAACCCCCATATGAAAGTGCGTATAAGAAGAGCATTTTTAAAAATTCCCAAAAAAAGGTCCATTTTAAAATAACAAATCATAACCTGAAAAGGGCTGGATAACAGAAAAGGTTTTAATTTGGGTTCCCCTTCCCCAAAAGAAAACCCAAAGGGGGAAAACTGAGAGAGGCAACACCCTGAAGCTCACCCCCGGGTTCCCCCCAGGCCTCAGATTTCCACTGCAAATAAGCCATGATTTATAAAAGAAAGATAGAAGTTGAAAAAGGAGAGGGTCTATGGACTGGGGGGTTGAAAAAACCCCCCTGTGGAAGGGGCCGGGGAAACTTTTTAATCAGAGAAGGAGGGGGGCGCTTTAAGGAAGGAGGGGTGTGAAAAAAGAGAAGGAGGGGCCAAAAGGGGAGCGGTGTCCATCAACGTTCCAGACTCTGCAATAAATTCTGCTTCCAGATTTTCGGAAGACAAAGATGCAGAATTTGGGGGGGCCCTTAGAAATGGAAGGAGTGAGCAACCATCGGGAGACTATGGAAAAGTTCTAAAGAGACGGCCCCGGAGTTAGAAAGGAAACTGTCGAAGGGGGGGAGGGGACAGGGGGGGGAAGAGGGGCCGGGGAGGGGGAGTCAGGGGGAAAAAATTTTGAGGACAGGGGGGAAGATAAAAGAACGAGGAGGAGGATGAACCCTACGTTAAAAAATAGTCAGAGGGGAAAAAACCCGGGGAAAAGGGGGTTTTTGGGGCCCGGCTTATGGGGAAAAAAGGGGCGCCCCAACTTAGGTGGGGGAGAGCTTGGGGACAAAAAATGTGCAAGTGGTAAAAAGGGAAAGGGGAGTGGACAGTAGGGATGCCGAAAAGGAGGGACCCCGGGCCAAAACAACAAAAGGGATTTTAGACAGGGATGACGGAGGATGTTTTTACCCGGGGAATCCCGGGGAATTTTGGGCCCCCCAAGTGGGACGGCGTTGCTGCCCCGAATAGGAAATAAGGGGGAATCTTTGAAGGCGTAGATGAGAGATGGCCAAAAATATGAGAAGCCTTCCCCCTCTTTGAGGGGAAAAGATTTCCCCTCATTCAGGTAAACCTGAAACGGGGAGGGGGACAATGGATTTTGCATCATTTACAGTTAAGGCAAAAGGAAAAGGGGACAAAAAAAGGCGGGTTCGGGGGGACCACGGGCAAATTAAGCCATGGACCTCCCCAAAATTTCGCTGGAACCAAAACGCCCGCATTTTTCCTGTTGTGGGGTGGGGGCACCTTTCGGGAAAAGTTGACCTGTGTGACCAAAAGGGGGGTTCGGGGGAGTAAAACTTTTTCGGCTATTTGAAAAGGTAACCCCCTTGATTGGCAGGGGGACTAAAGTGTAAACCCTTTTTAAGGTAGGGAGTTCCTGGAGCTCAAAACTGCCCCCAAAAGTCATCCCCCATGTCTGGAAATTCCTTTGGGGCAATGGTGTGGGGTAAAATGACAGTACCACTACAAAATTAAGAGAATGATGCTTTAATAGTTTTTGGGAAAGAAAACTATTTCGTAAAAAAGAAAATCCAAAACGGGGGGTTTTTGGGGCCCCTGATGATGCGAGTGCCACTCGAGAGTAAAAAGAGATTTTTTTCCTACATGGGGGAGGAAATTTTCCAATACTATGATCGGAAAGATGGGAAATTGGAGCAGCCCCGTCTTAGAGTAAAAAATTTTGTCCATTGGTAGTGTGAAACAAAGTGTTTAAGGGGGCCCGGGGGGGTCCGATGGGTGGCGGGGGCGACCCCAAAATTGGGGGCCCCCGGCCAAGGAAAAACCGGAATCAAGGTAATATGTCAAAAGGGGGTTTTAAGGGGGACCTGAAGCAGGTGACGGCCCCGGCCCCAAACAAAAATTTTTCCGAAGAGTTGTTTTTAAAGACCCCGGGGGGGGGACGGGGGCGGTATCAGGAAGGGGCCCAGGGGGGGGTTTCCGGTTGGGGGTTCCATGGTTGGGTTCATGGGCTAGGGGGTCCATGGTTGGGGGTTTTTTTTTTTCTTTTTGTTTTTAAGAAAAAAAAAAAGAAAAAAAAAAAAAAAAAAAAAAAAAAGGGGCGTGGAGGGGGAAAGCCCCCCGGGGGGAATGAAAGGGGCGTAAATCCCCCCAAAAAAAGGCCTCAACACCGGGGAAATAGGGCAGATGCTGGAACCCATGCCAACCCCCCTTCACTAGTAAACCCGATCCAGGGTAGCAACCTCACATCCCCGAGCTACCCGGGGGGCAAAAGAAGGGGGCCGGATATCCGCCTTAAAAAATACCTCCTTCAGTCCCCCCCTGGGGAACCGAAAGATGGCCTCCCCAGATACAAACCGCCCGAAAAAACCCCCAAACCACCCCCCGGGACCGGAGAGGAGGGGGGTCCCGGGGGGGCCCCATTCCCGGCAAACCCCCACCACTGCCAAGAACCTCAACGGAAAAAAGACCACAGTACCCCCCTTTCCCCCACCCCCGAACCGGGGAAGCCTGTGGGGGAAGCTCCCCGGGAAAAAAGGGGGAAATAAGGGGGATGAGGAGGGAGGAAAAAGGGAAAAGGGGGATGGGGAAGATGGGAAAGGGGGAAGGGGGGGATTGAGGGGGAAATTAAGGTTCTGTCGGGAAGAAGGGCCAAAAAGGGCCAACCTCGACCGATGGGGCCCTTTACCAAAAAAAGGGCCCCAAAAAGGATTTGTATTCATAAAAAAATTTTAACACCAAAAAATGGCAAGTTTAAATAGTCCCCAGGGGTTTTGTGAGCACGAAGGGCATTTTGGTTGCTTCTGGAGTATGTCCAAGCACAGCTCCTTTTTTATTTGACTATAGTTAATTTTTGCATAGTAGTTCATGGTCTTGGTTTGGTGGGCAACAACACCTTTGTGTCTTGTTTACTAGCTCCTTTAAAAAAGGTTCCCCCTTATGCGTGATGCTCAGCCTGTGGACAGTGTCACATTTTTTTCCATCTGTGAACAGGGGTTTTCACCTGCAGACAGTGTTGATCCAATATCACTAGGGCAGCCCCATTATCACCTGGTGTCATTTGTGGACAGTGTCCCCCTCCCTTTTCACCCGGGGAAATGGTCAGTTTTTCTATCACTTTGGACAGTATTCCACCATTCTTACCTGTTTTCAACCCCATTATTACCTAGTGGTTTTACCCATTGTTACCTGCAGTATCGACCCCCTTTTCCTGTAGTATCAACCCATTACTACCTAGGAAAAATTATTATTATTAACACATCGGCCGATTCCCCCCAAAACAGGGTGGCCTGAAAAAAAAAAATTCCCCCCATCATTCACTCCCCCCACTGTCTTGCCGAGGCATGCCACTACAGTTATAAAAAAGCAACATTAACACCCCCCCTTTAGGGGGGCAGACACTGATTCCCCCCTCCAGGACCAAACCGGGGGCCGCAGGTTTTCCCCAATCCCCCTTATAAATGATACTTTGCTCACACTCCAACAGCATGTCAAGTTTAAAAAACCTTTGGTTTTTCCTTCCCCTATCAAATACGCTCACGCACGCTTGCTGGGGAATCCAA
>WNWK01055678.1:0-11206 GCA_009830355.1 Cherax destructor
AAAACTGTACTTACTGCATACTTAGTAACACAACGAAATTCACAGAAATAATAACGCAATAATTAACAAGAGACAATACTAGTGAAATCAAAAATTAATGCAATTAATTACTTTAACACAGAACACTTCCTAGATAACTCAAAATTTATGTAACTCGCAGAAATTGTCTCAACACACGAAATTGTCTATAGATTATCTGAAAAATAAAACAACAACACAATAAATGTCTCTAGGGTAAAACTTGACTGAAGCGTGGTGGTGGAGGCTGGTGGAGGATGGTGATCCACACGGCAGATATCTAGAAGTAATGTGCATAAACGTTGAGCTACGAACCGAGGCTTTAGTACAGTTGGCACAACAGTTCAGAAGAAACACACTCAGGACGCTCGACCTGGTTCGTAGCCAATAAACTGCTTGCAGGACCCAGTTAAGGGTGAAATAATCCACACTAATGCTTTGTGTGGGTGGATGCACGTGGTCAAGGCGTCTGCCTTGGCGTGAGTGGTGGGGTGGTGGCTGGTAGGGTTAGCCCACACTGCTTCCGCGTGCGCCTGTGGCTTACGCCGTTTACATGAACTTAACCCAGGGTGGCTTGAATAACCCAGGAATACCACGGGGTATTATTGTACACAGAACAGCAATACACTGGAGTACAAGGTGGTATAAATGCTTGGACTCACGTAGCTTACTTCTCAGACAGCAGAGTGGCTTGCTGGCTTAGTAGAATATTTTCACACAGATTGACTGGCTTGGAATCTTGTGACAAACTAGCACAGCAAGGTAGAAGCTGGCTAAGCCTAGGCTGACGTAACTGGTGGTGGCTTACTGGCTTGAATGGGACTCTCCTCACTGGCTTACTCGTACAGAATTTGCAAAACCCGGGTCAACCCCTCGTAGGTTTTAGCAAAATTAACAAGTAAGGCACTTAGCTGACCAGGAGATACTGTAGATATGTAGACTTCTTTGATGTAGGAGCTGGTAACGTGGTCGGTCTGGAGGCTGTTTGCTTGCTTGAAGTCTATCTCTCTATAACATCGTAATCGATAAAAATTACGGCACACCGCTGCTCACCACTTGTCGCGTGGGTCTTGGGAGAGATATATAGGAGGTCAAAGATACTCCTTGTTGGATGGTTACGGTATATTTACAGTAAGTGAAGGAGAGTCCAGCCACCCGTCTGTCTCGCCTGTAGGTCTAACGTTAGTGAGGGAGAGTGCCTATGAGAGGCTGTGCACATGCGCTGAGCCTCTGACGTCAGCGGGTACCGTGACGTCACACGCAAAGGACCAGCTGTATAAAGGAAATATACACTACACAAGTGTATATATGATACTGACACGACAGATGATTGAGTTACACTACTACCTATTTCATCATGTAGCCTTTAGTGACAATACACAAATAACCCCTCACATAATTTTAATTCCACTATGTGAGGGTTATTTGTGTATTGATGAAAATTAGACACATGTGCAACATCTGGGTATCTTTATTGTAGACGTTTCGCCCTCCTGTGGCTTTATCAATACAGATTCAAGGACATAACTTGAAGACAGTAGAACTATGTACAAAAGATGGGGTAATCAGTCCCTCGGCCTTGGAGTTGGTGTGTAGAGCACCGTAGTTGTAGAGAATCTCTACAACTACAGAGCACCATGTTGCACCATGTTGCACCATGTCTAATTTTCATCTTGTCTGTATTGTATACCATTCATGTACAACTATTTGTGTATTGTTCCAGTCACTGTATTGTGCCTTTTTTTACTCCTTAGTAATAATATGGCATTGTTAAATGAAATTATTGTATATGCAAACATGATTATTGTGCTCAAGGTATCGCTCAAAAATAATAATGACAGAGTGTTTGAACGCAAACGAAAACGTTGTGTTCATACCTGGAGTTTACCTGGAGAGAATTCCAGGGGTCAACGCCCCTGCGGCCCGGTCTGTGACCAGGCATCATGTTGGACCAGAGCCTGATCAACCAGGCTGTTACTGCTGGCCGCACGCAGTCCAACGTACGAACCACAGCCTGGCTGGTCAGGTACCGACTTTAGATGCCTGTCCAGTGCCTGCTTGAAGACACTCTGGGGTTTGTTGGTAATCCCCTGATGTATGCTGGGAGGCAGTTGAACAATCTTGGGCCCTGACACTTATTGTGTTGTCCCTCAACGTGGTAGTGGCCCCCTGCTCTTCATTGGGGGATGTTGCATCGCTTGCCGAGTCTTTGCTTTCGTAGGAGTGACTCTCGTGTGCAAGTTTGGTACTAATCCCTCGAGAATTTTCTACGTGTATATAATAATGTATCTCTCCCGCCTGCGTTCTAGGGAGTACAGGTTTAGGAACTTCAAGCGTTCCCAGTAATTGAGGTGATTTATTGCAGTTATGTGTGCCGTGAAGGTTCTCTGCACATTTTCAAGGTCAGCAATTTCACCTGCCTTGAAAGGTGCAGTTAGTGTGCAGCAATATTCCAGCCTAGATAGAACAAGCGATCTGTAAAGTGTCAACATGGGCATCAGAAAAATGATGCAGTATCAGATGTTTTCGTTCAGGTACGGAAACCACAACACAGATTTATATAACAGTTTTGACCAGTCATAGTTTGTGAACAGTTCAGTTATCTCTTCTGTACCTGAAGGTCTTCTTTAATTTATCAGCGTGACATAAGCATTTCTCAAACTTTCATTGATTTGATTTTCTATAGACAATCTTGAACAATTACTAGTCCATGAGTTATCTCTAACTACTCGTCTGTGATTTATGTATAGTTACACGACGTGAATGAGTTGTGTATAATTACTCGTCTATGAGTTATCTGTGATTATTTTCTATTACTTTAGTAATAGGCGCCAGTATAGAAGGCATTTACTTAAATACCATTGGTGTTCAGAAAAATAACATAATTCAGCCATTTCAATTTCTGGTTAGGTTGACATAGAGAGAGAGAGACAGAGACAGACAGACAGACAGAGACAGAGACAGACAGACAGACAGTGACTGAGACATAGATTTTATCATGCAGAATGTCACAATTAAGGGCATCATTAATAATTTAACAAGCTCAATTATAATTCTGCATTAATTTGTCCCTCATGAAACCTGTGTAATGAATCATGTATATACGTAATTCGTCACGGAAATTATACATAGTGGCAAGTACACTAGCGGTTCAATTTGACGTTTTCTTACCACCTATTCTAATAAATTCCTCTCCAATTTGTTAAGATTAGTGTGAGTTCCCACTTTGTCAACGAGTAATAAGGACAAATTTAGGTGTTACATAAAAGAAAAACGTTCAAATCTGAACATTTCCTTTAATTCCTCAGCCACTGCGTTGCAAGACGTATTGCGGCTTATTTTGTCTAATTTACTAATTTGTATTTAAATACACGTTTCTATTGATTTAACTACCCACCTAAACCAACTCAACCCATCCTAAACTAACCTTATTAAACTTAAAATATAGAAAACACTATTTGGAGAGAAGTAACAAACGTGTAAAAAATAAGTGTACAAACGAGAAGTTGAAACTATGGGATTTTTGGACTACGGTGTCAGAAACGGCGATCTCTGCCGAATTCAAGTATTTCCCTGAGGTTTACACCCTCCTCAGCGTGATCAACAACGTAGAACCGTCCAATAAGTTCACCTTTGAAGTAGAAATAGACGGAGAACTCCCTTTAGTAGACGTTCTATTGTGCAACCTTTGAAAGCCCTACAATTCTCGGGCTTTCAAAGGTTTTCGCATATCAAATACGGAAGGAAATCTGCTACAATATTACTCCCTCCACGACACTAGAACCACGAGAGGAGTCATAATTGGGTTCCTCTTGAGGGCTTATAGGATCGCCAGCACAGTCTTCCTCGAAGATAAGTGTTCATATATATGCACCGAGAATTCATTCACTTATCCTAAAAGGCAGAATTTTTGAAATGCACGGCGGTCAATACTGATTCGAGGAGACGACTTTTCCGCAAAATGACTTTTTAAATTAAGAGACTTGTTTATTCCCACTTAATAAGATAATCATGTGAAGTATGGTGAATTATACATGCATTAGTTGTATCGTCCCTGCTACTGCCTCATTTATGTTCTTTATGGTGCTGTTCCAGACTTTCTGTTGCTTTTCCATTTATATCTTAACATAGCCAAAAATAGGGGGTGAGATAAACCCCTGTAACTGAATCTATTGGTGTGGTAGTAACATTCTTCCTAACAAGATTTTTTATTATAAATATAATTGTACCCAACAGTTCCATCATGGAAAGAAACATAATTGAGTCCTCCTCTTGAAACATGATAGGAATGCCGTAAAAACTCAAATTATGGGCTGTACAAACTCGATAGTTATTTAGTGGAGTCTATTGAACATCATGGTACGCCAGTCTTAAGTCTGTCGCGAACGTCGATATATTATGTCTGCCGTCGTTATAACTATTGAAATCTTCACCCGTCTAGGTACAGTGGTACAAGGCACACAAGGTACACATAGGTGGTTGCAACATGGTGATTGCAACTAGTTTAGTGTTTAATGAATCAGGTTGTTGGTAATATTATAAAGATGATATTAGCGGATGATAGTTGATAATAATGATAGGAATGGCAATAAAATTAAGAATAGCCTAGTTATGATGAGAAAGGAAGCCTGAATAGAAAAAATTCACACAGGCATATTAACTGAACACTGTGAGTATTTCCAGAATGTTCTGGAAGGTTCTGTGACACCGGTTGACAAATGAGGGATTTTTTCCCTCTATTTAATTAGTTAGAAGGTTGTAAATGAAGGTATGTAATGATCCACTATTGTAACTTTTTACGTCACAAGACCTGTTCCCGGCGGTTAGAAGCTTGGGGCTGGCTATTAACTATCTTCTAGTATTTTCCTCATGCTATCTGCAAATTGTGAGGCCTACCGCACCCAAATAAATATGGGGTAGGGTGTGGGGGGACCGGTGTGTGGTTGGCATCCGGCTCGTCTCTCACAGAGACTGGCTGGCTGGCTACAAACCACGACTTTCTGAAAACTTACCCTACTTCTCCTGATGTTTTCTTTGCAACATTGCACAGCTCTTGATGACGCACTGAGAAGTGTGAAAGTACTTCAGCTAAAGATTTCTACCCCCTGGGGTGGTAGAAGTGGAATATATATATATATAATATATATATATATATATATATATATATATATATATATATATATATATATATATATATATATATATATATATATATATATATATAATATAATATATATATATATATATATATATATATATATATATATATATATATATCATATAATATATATATATATATATATATATATATATATATATATATATATATATATATATATATATATAATATATCATATATATCATAAAAATTATAATATATATATATATATATATATATATTGTTGAGTTATGTCTATTATTTTTGTAAGTTGTATAATGCGTCTATTCTTATTTAAATGATTATCTTCAAAGTTGGGGAATGCAGTCTTCACTTTTTTGTGTTGCAGGATGCGATCTCTCTTCTTTTCCGTTCAGGATGCATCTCACTTCTTTCCGTGTTGCAGGGCCATTTTTTGCATGCTCACTTCTTTCCGTGTTGCAGGATGCATCTCACTTCTTTCTTGTTGCATGATGCGTCTCACTTCTGTGTTGCAATGCGCCACGGAACCCTCAGCATAATTCCTTCATGCTGGCTCCGCGGGATTACGTCAAGGTTTTTCTGCCTTACAACAGAATCATAAAGTGAGCATAAAACAAAACAACGGGGAAATAATGGAAGTACGAAGCATCATTGTGAAGAGAGGGGCCATAAAAAAAAAGATTTGTATAAGCCATGATAAAAGCTTCCAAAGTTCACTTTCTAGTAATATTTATGTACGTACTTGACGATAGAAGAGAAATTTTTAGGCTAGATATTTTAGCTTAGTAAACTTAAATTTTTCTTCGTTACTTCTAATACTCTGATGGTTTTGCTTTACTAATATATTTAGAATAGCGATAATTAGAGTGAATTTATTTTGCTTTAGATTTGTGATTATATTCCTGAAAGCAAAGGAAAGGGCTGAGCAAATTTTCTAATGCTTGTGGTGCAATAATAATTATTTTAGGAACTTACCGGTGGAGGGAGCTTTAATTAACCTGTGTTGATTACTTTGTCCAGGAGAGAGATGTATTTAGATATCTCATAAACAACATGGAGGGAATGTGCACTGATAAAATCAAGTTGATCTATCGAATCCATATGGAAATTTAGTCTTCGCTGAAAGTCACTATGACCCACGTCTTGACAGGCACACGTCGACCAGCCCTTCGACTCTTTCATCTCCTTCCTTCAGCTTCAAGATGCTCTTCGTTGCACACAGCAAATACAGTAATAAAGGCTTCAGCATCACCATCTGTCTTATACAAAACTGACATGTGATGAATTCTTTACCATCATTATTATCTTGTAATAATAATAGTAATGTAATTAATAATAATAATAATAATAATAGTGTTTTAATAAGGTAATAATGATACTAATAAAACTAAAATTAATAGTAAAGTAATAATAAGAAAAATAATAACAACAACAATGATGATAATAATAATAATAATAATAATAATAATAATATTAATGATAATAAATGACATCACTATATTTGTCGTCTTACCATTCTTCTCTCATTTCCTTACCATCCTCAGCTTTGTAAATAACCTCCCTTGATATTTTCCAGGTGATCAACACTACCCTGGCCGGAAACACCAGCTTCTTCACCACCCCAGGTCTCCTGGGCGGCCAACTGCACTCCAGCCTCACCCAGTGCGAGTGGTGGATCGTGGTAAGCCACGTTAATTTAACCTTGTGCAACAGCGAATGTTTTTGTTTTTTTTGACAAATTCCTAGTGGAACTTTAAAAAAATTCCCATGAGAATAGCTAGGTCTGAAGTGTACTAGAAATGCTAGAAGCCTGGTACTCCATTGGGTATGGAATTGTTATGCCTTTGTATACAGTAATTCATTACTTTGCCAAAAATTGTTCTATAATCTTTTCATGAACTGATTAATACATATACTGATTACTTCAAACCGATGGAGTGTTAAGCCAAATATGTAATGATGCATATTTGACCAATCAGGACAAGTTCTAATGTCAAGTTATGCCTTCCCACAGATTTCCTTGTCCAATGACCCACTCCTTTCCCAGTCTCTCTTGTCTGATGGTACACCTTTTTTTTTATACAGTCTTCACTGCTTAATGGCCTACTCCTTTTCCACAGGCTCCCGTGGGTAGGACTATTTACATAACTATTTACAAAACTCCTGGGTGCATACAGAACTACGTCTTGGTGAACGGCAATGGAAAGAAGACCTACCCATCCTCATCCAGTTACATATTCTGCGGCACAGGATTTAAGTCCGTCATTACTACTAGCAATATGGCATTAATAGCATACAGCGGCAGTCCAGGACTGAGCAATGGCATAGTCTTTATGTACACTGTCTTATGATCGGCCACTGAAGACGCACATTACTGGAAGACGATCATTGTCATGAACGAGGGTGACACAAGGATGTAATGGATTATTGAACCTTAAATTATTTTTGATCCTATTTTAGCCTTTTGTCGGGGCTCTTCTTATTCAAAAATTGATGTAACAAGATATTCCAAATTACATTTGTAAGATTACAGTGAAATATCGGGCTCTACTTTTAAATAATAATTGCTTGAATCAAAATTGACAAGTCTACAAATAAATTTCCTACACCATAAATATCTGTATAATTTGTCTCTGAGTGAAAGCTGAGATGGAGAAGGTTGAAGACATAAACGAAAACTCATGGGGACTAGTCCATTCATCAGCACGAAGACTCAAGGGAACTACAGTCATTCTTCAGTTCCAAGACTCATGTGAACTACGTACATCCATCAGTACCAAGACTCATGAAGACTAGAGTCCTCCATCAGTAACAAGGCTTCCCAGCTCCACTAAGAGCCAGAGAAAAGAATAATATAACTAACTGTAAATTAAGTCACCGCACAAGTCATGAGGACTTGTGTGGTGACTCTCCCTCGGAGTGCTTGGTCAACCAACCGTGGGAGTCCTAAGACTCTACCTCCAATTGTTCGGGACAATACCAACCATCTGAGTCCCAGGACTCTCCCTCCAAGTGCTGGGGAGTAAAGTAACCGTGAGAGTCCCAAGACTCTTCCTTCGAGTGTTGGTGAGTAAAGTAACCGTGAGAGTCCCAGGACTCTTCCTCCGAGTATTGGGGAATAAAATAACCGTGTGAGTCCCAGGACTCTCCCTCTGAGTGCAGGGAAATAAACCAACCATGTGAGTCCCATGAGTTCAGGGAAATAAACCACCCATGTGAGTCCCAGGACTTTCCATCTAAGTGCTTGGGACTAAACCAACCATGCGAGTCCCAGGACTCCGAGTGCTGGGGACTGGACTCTTTATATGAGTTCAAGAGGTGTTCAATCCCCGACGCCAGAGCCATCAGTGGTTGTTGTACGAGGTTGGGTGTTGAGTGAAGGTCAAGGTGACCGCCAGTAACACAGGTTTGGCGCATCTCTCAACTATATCCAGGGCGCTTTTGAACTTGTTTACCAAGGTGAGGGCGGTGGCCTCCTGGGTGAGGGCGGTGGCCTCAGTCTGGCCCTGCAAAGACGAGATTGAGGAAGAGACACGTCGCCTGATGAAGTTCACCCAAGAGGTAGAATCTGGTCCCTCCTGGGGAGTGGAATCTCCTTCATCTCTCTCTTGAGGAGAGGAATCTCCATCGACTTCAGGACTAAGGTCAACAGTTCTGACCCCGTGACCAGGTTCAGCAGTGCTGTCCCCGTCACTGAGGTCAGCACCAACACTGTACTGCTGCCAGTAGCCAGGTGGTAGCACAAGATCTCCTCGCACCTGGTGTTCTGGTAGGTTTCCTCGCATCTGGTCCTCATGTAGGTTTCCTCGCACCTGGTGTAGCAACTGGTGCAGCACCTGGTGTACAGGAAGGTTTCGCAGCAGCTGGTGTGGCCGCTGGTTCTTAAACCGTTCTTTGGTCTCTTTAAGAAAGAGTGCCACCTGTTTTGCGAACAGTCGAGCCCTAAGTGCAAGCTCTCCTGCTCTATAGCATGACAGTAAGCTCCTGCAGTAGACTACGACTCTTAGAATCAGGAAGACGCTGAAGGTGCCTATAGCCAGTACGAGCGTCAACACTGCCCCGATGATCACCACGAGGACCTTCATACCCATGAGTGGATACAGCATCTGGAGGCTGTGTAGGGTCTCGAAACAGGCGATGAAGGAACCCAATACAGGCATGGACCCAAACAGACCGAGGGGCTCTGCCTCGGGTAATTCCTGCTCGTGGAGGTCTAATCTCCATTTTACTAGAGAGAAGGAGGAGGCCATCTCCTTGAAGACCGTCTCAAGGGCTAACACCTTCTCCTCCAGCAGGTACCTAAGAACATCTGCATAGACCAAGAGGGGCACTGCTAAACAAAGAAGTAACAATTTCCTCATATTTTATTTTATAAATAAATAATTATTTAGGAAATAATAGTGATGCACTGAAAAAGTTCTTTCTGGAGACAAATGTAGGGGCAGAATATTAAGATGGAATCTCCAATGTTTTATTGGAGTGAGTGAATCCCTCCAAAAGCATTCATTACCAACCTCACCCACCCATACATTTTATCTATCATCCAACATTCACCCATCTCCTGTTTGCCAGCATACAAGATTTTAAGCAGTTTATCAGCTGACTCCTCGCCGATTCAAATGTCATGTTTGTATTTTTTACAGAAATCATAGTTGGTTTCTGAATTGAAAGGTTTTGATACCTGGGTACACGGTACATCATTTGTACCAACTCTGACACTCCTTCGGGAGCCACTGCCAGATTACCACATGGAGAAGACCCAGGCCAGGTCCCGTGCTGGCATACGTACATAAATGAATATAAATGCTATCTCTGTGGCACAGAGTTACCATTCAGAACTAATTATGTTACTGCCTTGAGAGTGAAGTATTAATATCTGGGTACAGTCTACTTAGGTGCGACCGAAAAAAAACAGACAAGGAAAAGTTGGTCTGTATGTTAAAGAGTCGATCATTTGCAATGACTTACTAAACACCACAAACGATAGAGGCAAAGTTCTGTTTATATATATATATATATATATATATATATATATATATATATATATATATATATATATATATATATATATATATATATATATATATATATATATATACAGGATCACATAGGCTCTTGGCAGAGAGCAACCCACAGCCTCCACAGGCAGATGTCAATCCCAATGGCAACCTCCTCTCGTGCAAAAACCTTCTTCTGGCATTCAAATCCACTGCTAGCAGTACCCTATCCCACATTCCTAAAGCAGCTCGCCCATATGCAGCAGGGAAATTCACACACCTTAAGCAGGTGAATGGAGGTTCCACCAATTTAGAAGCCCGAGGCACCATTAAAGCATGGCGCAACCTACTCCTGTTTGGCAATGTCTGTCTTGCAGTTCCTGAAAGACGAGGCAAACTGCTAACCACTTCAGTCATCAAGGCGGTGCGCAACTACCCAAGAACAGATAATTGTGTCCCTCTGCCCCACCATCGCAGGAATCACAGAGGTAGACCCAAGAAAAATTCCACTGAAAACGAGAAAATTTGCACATAGGTTAGCAAAAAAATCGAAGAAGGCAACACAGTGGGAGCAATCAGAATAATTACAAGTGACGACACTGTAGCTCCCAAAGATGAGACCACAGTTCAAGCACTAAGAGACAAACATCCGACAAGGGACACCATAGCCATCAACAACAACCCTGAAGGAGACCCCATCACTGAACAATTAATTTTGCCAGAATCAGAAGTCTATAAGGCGATAGTGTCATTTCCAGCAGGATCTGCAGGAGGTTACACTGGAATTCGACCACAACACCTCAAAGAGATGGTAAATCCAGTACTCGGCGCATCTGCATCAATCCTCCTCACCGAATTAACAACTTTTGTCAACAACTGCCTGGCTGGGCGAATCCCAGAAGAAATTAAACCTTTCTTTTTTGGAGCCTCATTATGCGCTTTGAAGAAGAAGGATGGGGGAATCAGACCCATTGCTGTTGGTAACATCTTTCGCCGTCTAGTTGCCAAAGCAGCAGTAAGAAACATTCGCCTAGAAGCTGCCATTTTACTC
>WNWK01055679.1:0-11205 GCA_009830355.1 Cherax destructor
ACCCTACCCTTCATGCCAGTAAACCAGCAATCCGGGATAGCAACCTCACATCCACCGAGCCACCTCGGCGGACAAAGAGAGGGTGGCCGGATATCCGCCACAAAGCATACCGCCTTCGGCCACCACCCCGGAATCCGAAGGTGGCCTCCAGAGATACACCCGTCGCCCGAAAGATACCCAAGGCCACTCCCGGGAGACCGGAGAGGGAACGGGACATCCCCAGGCGATCCAGATTCCACGGCAAACTACACCACCACCAAGGACCTCAACGGAATGGGATGGACCATGATACCCTTCCCCCTACCTAGGAACTAGAATGCCTGTGGAGGGAAGCTCCCAGGTTAAAAATGGGAAGGAAATAAGGGAGGGATGAGGAGGAAGAGGAGGAAAGGGAAAAAGGGAGGATGGGGAAAATGGGAAAAGGGAGGGGGGATTGGGGGGTAATTAGGTTCGGTCTGAGGAAGAAGACCAAAAGGTCCAATTCCTCAGACCAAGAGCCTCTTCACCACAGCAAGGAGCCCCCCTTGAAGAGGAAAAGTATACGAAAAAACACTGCAAAGTCGCTGTTTTAGTCGAAAATTACGGTTTCAGTTTTTTTTCTCATTATGCACTGTGTGCTGCAGGATTTGTTTTATGTGATGCACACTTACCACATAGATGTATTCTCTCATATCTAGGCCCAAATTTACCGCTCACAGCTTATCTGAGTGAGCTGAGCTCATGACGTAGAACTACGGTTTGGACCCTGAAATGGTTAATACTTGACGTGCTGTTGGAGTGGAAGCAAAGTAACATTTATGAAGGGATTCAGGGAAACCAGCAGGCCAGACTTGAGTCCTGGAGATGGGAAGTACAGTGCCTGCACTCTGAAGGAGGGATGTTAAATGTTGCAGTTTTATAACTGAAGTGTAAGCATGCCTCTGGCAAGACAGTGATGGAGTGGATTATGATGAAAGTTTTTCTTTTTCGGGCCACCCTGCCTTGGTTGGAAACGGCCAATGTGTTAATAAAAAATAAAAATCTCTTCATGATGCTGTAATACATGCGCACACCAAGTAAACCATATGATTTCACCAGGTATCATATACGTGATGCAGTGGATCATATGATGTTAGGACACATCACAGTCACCTTGTTTCAGCTATGTGGAACATAAGGATGATCTCAGCGAATGAAAGACTACAGGGTGCAGTTGTTGTGGTCTTTAGATCACCAACCTTTAAAATAAGTAAAGTGTATTTGCTCACTTTCACCCAAAGTCACAAATTGTTGTTTGGTCGTTAACAAAGTCTCCACACCTGATTTCCTCTATCCCACTTTAGTAATGACAGTGAAGTTGCTACATTATAAGCAATATTCAATCTTGTGTAAAAAAATTCTTATGCATATTGTTGATTTTTATGTCCAATTTAAGGAAAAATAAATCAAGAATATACTTACCAAAAATTTTCATTTAGAACTACATAAATGATAAATCACAAGGTTGTTGAAGCTGTCATAATCACAGCTGTTAACTAAATATTACAAAAGCTTTTCTCCTTTACACAGAAATATCACATAACTGCTGGTATCAAGTGACTGTAAGAAAAAAAGTTACAAGTTTAAAATAATAACGATTTAGAAAACTGGAGCCTTTTGCTAGACAAGTGTCCGTAAAACCTGTGTTTCACATTAAATCTTTAATAATAAGAATCAGTGAGAGTACTTATTTTCTTACAGCACCATTCAGCATATTCTATACTGTACTACACTTGTTATGACACTAGTGAGCTCCCACATACATAAAATGCTATGTTTTACTTCAAATTATATTTCCTTTAGAATTAATTTCTGCCACAAGCATTGCAGAAGCAAAGAATAAACATAAATTAACAATAATGATGAAAGCTTTCATAAAATATTTGATAACAATCACTTAAATTTTACTTACCAGAGTCAACTTACAGCCAGAATCTCATAGCACTGATAACAAATACAAAAGTACAATTAGATAAATGACACTTCTGTGGGATATAACATGACCCAATAAATCTATCTTTGGTGACCTTGTAGCAAAATGATAATCAGTTATAAGTCAACTGTGTGTGTGTGTGTGTCTGTATGTGTCTGTGTGTACTCACCTAATTGTACTCGCCTAATTGTGGTTGCAGGTGTCGAGACTTAGCTCCTGGCCCCGCCTCTTCACTGATCGCTACTGGGAATGTGTGTGTGTTTGTGTGTTTGTGTGTGCATGTGTGCACGCGTACATGCGTGTGCGCACGTGCATGCGTGTGTGCGCACGTGCATGCATGTGTGTGTGTGTGCAAGTGCATGCGCATGTGTGTGTCTGTATTCACCTAACTGTACTCACCAAATTGTGGTTGCAGGGTGCGTGTGTGTGCACATGCATGCGAGAGTGTGTGTACTCACCTAATTGTGGTTGCAGGGGTCGAGACTCAGCTCCTGGCGTGTGTGTGTGTCTGTGTGTGTGTGTCTGTGTGTGTGTGTGTCTGTGTGTGTGTGTCTGTGTGTGTGTGTCTGTGTGTGTGTGTCTGTGTGTGTGTCTGTGTGTCTGTGTGTGTGCCTGTGTGTGTGCCTGTGTGTGTGCCTGTGTGTGTGTGCCTGTGTGTGTGTCTGTTAGTTAGTTACCATTTTGTCCTAGGCACATGTCGATTTGACACTAGGCCTGTTGTATGTATGTGTGTGTGTGTGTGTGTAAGGAAACACTTCGAAATGTTTCCGCCCCGTCGGGAATAGAACCCGGGCCCTCCGTGCGTGAAGCGAGAGCTTTACCACTAGGCCACCGGGGCGTGTGTGTGTCTGTGTGTGTGTCTGTGTGTGTGTCTGTGTGTCTGTGTGTCTGTGTGTGTGTGTCTGTGTGTGTGTGTCTGTGTGTGTGTGTCTGTGTCTGTGTGTGTCTGTGTGTGTGTCTGTGTGTGTCTGTGTGCTGTGTGTGTGCCTGTGTGTGTGCCTGTGTGTGTGTGTCTGTGTGTGTGTCTGTGTGTGTGTCTGTGTGTGTGTCTGTGTGTGTGTCTGTGTGTGTGTCTGTGTGTGTGTGTGTGTGTGTGTGTCTGTGTGTGTGTGTCTGTGTGTGTGTGTCTGTGTGTGTGTGTCTGTGTGTGTGTGTCTGTGTGTGTGTGTCTGTGTGTGTGTGTCTGTGTGTGTGTGTGTCTGTGTGTGTGTCTGTGTGTGTGTCTGTGTGTGTGTCTGTGTGTGTGTCTGTCTCGTGCCAAATAGGTAAATCTTGCGATTCTGGCTTAAATAGCAACACTCTTCTTGCCGAATAAGGCAAGTGAAAATTTGTGTATGCAAAAATTTCGCAAAAATCATTCTGAACCTAACAAAAAAAAAAATTAATTGTTTGTTTATTATTAAATTATTGTAAACTTATCTAAAATATATTTAGTTGGATTATGCTAAATTAAACTGCACTTGTTAGGTAAGGTTAGGTAAGTGTTCTAAGGTTCTTTTGGAACAAAATTATTAATTTTTACATTAACATAAATGAAAAAATATATATTTAAACGTATATATTTTAGAAAGGACTTAATTTTAAACGAGTTCTTGCTAATTGACCAGTTACGTATACCTATTCGGCACGACATATATCTATAATTACAGTATAATAATTAGCAATAAAAAAAAAAGTAAAAACTGTTACAATTCAAAGTAGTCATATACCATAACACACTTTGCCTTAAAGTACATTTTACCTTAGTGTCATTTTTACTGAGGACAACACTATCTTATGCATTATTAAAACATAACACATTTTTCTATGGAAGAATATAACACTGGCCAACAATGGTATTTGATAACGCTTAAAAATATGCGTCTAACTAATTTTGGGATGCTGAATTCAGATCTGAATTTAAGTGTTCCAATGCATGTTTTTTGTGAAATAGAACCCCACAATGAACAACTTTAGCAAGACAGCCATCATGGAGAAGAGATATCAGGGGAACCTGACCGTCAGTTTGATGGCTGACTACTGCTGGACACTACTGCAGGAGAGCAATACTGAACACTAACAAAACTGTCTGAAAACTGTCATACAAATATGTTTGTATGACTATTTAAATTTGTTATTTTTGTTATGCATATATGAAGTATGAATTTACGTTAAGAAACAGTAGTTTTTGTCACTGCATGCACCATATTTAATATTTATGCATAATATAATACCAATGAATGTCAGGTAACACGTGGTTCTCAAACCTTAAATTGCCATAATATTGATAATACAATTTAAAAATCCTTATATGATAGAGATTCAAGTTCAGATTCATGATCAGCACTTCAAAGTTAGTTTAAACAACCAATTTGGTTTCTGAGCTGGATAAAAAGAGTCAAATTTTGTTGGCTAGTGTAATTTATCACTTTTAACATCTCATTTCCACGTAAGTGAACACACACGAGAATCTTCATTTAGTGGTTCTAAAAATAACAAAAAGAGCTTTCCCCCCCCCTAACATCATGACACTAAAATGTTACAAAAATTCAAGCTAATATAGCTTTATGGTCAGACCTCTGTGATCTTAATATTACAGAATACCCAATTTTCTTTCATACTAAATAATGCTCACAATCATAAAAGACTTTCACCTTATTTAAGAACTGAAACCTTTACATAATATAATTTATCCCAACTGTATTTAAGTACACTTCATCTTACAAGCACACTAAGGTCCTTCCAACCAGTGTATATGTAAGTAATATCTGCCACTACAACCAATATGATATAGTTCAAATGCTATACAGCTGCTGCATTTCATGCATTAAATGGATCAGAGAATACAGTTTACTGTATCTAAATTAACATTTCACAATTTTCAAGAGGCAACAATGCGAGTCATTATTTTTGTGAGTTTAGAAATTTGACATCCAATGACAAACTTCGTAATACAATGAAATTATTCCTCTAATATATTATGCAGGTACAGACATCCCCCATAAAAGTGATAAGCATTAGTATAAAAATACTTCTAAGAACTATGATCTTTAAAAATAAAATAACATGTGGTCTCTGTTTATAAAGACCTTATCATGCTAAACTATATGTGCCTATAATGAAGGACTGAATGATAAGAGAGATTCAATGGTGATGTATGTAAACAGCCACTGTGGTTATTTTATGTTGAAATTACTTCGACAGTAATTAATTATAACTCAGACCCTGTGAGAGTATATAACTTGCATCAATTAGCACATTTGCTCACATTCAGCAAACTAATTATTTGATATATTTAATTATCGATTATGCAAATCGAAATACATATTTGTAAACATATACAATGAGATCTTAAAGATTCATAAACCAATTTATAAAATATTCTGAACAACCTATATGTAAAAGTCTTGACTTAGTAGTGAGGTAAAAGAAAATGAAGAAATTTGTTATAATGATATATGGTAAATTAGAAACTTAGTAATACTGCAATGAAAAAAAAATTTAACTACTATTGCAAAAGACCAAAGTATTTATTCGTCTTATTAAATATAAATAATCTTATATAAAATAGTAATATGAAGACCACTACAGGACTTTTTCAGAAATGCTTCAGCATCTCTAGATATGAAAAAAAGAAAACATTTTGTATTGAAAATGCAACTTTATGGGAGGATTAAGGATGTCAGGGATGGAGTGAATAAAACTGAAAAAAATTATATTTCTTCTAAAAACGGAAGACACAGTAATCGATCAGAAATATACAAGAGGATACAAGGATAACCACAGAGTCATGCTAGATGATACAAAACAGTCATGATTATGATTGGAGCAAAGAAAGCCACTATCATGCTAAGGCATTTCGGGCAGAAAACCCTAAGTATTCGATATTATTAATGCAACCGTGACAGGACGCGAACCTGCAATCTTCGGATCCGAAGTCCGACGCCTTATCCATTAGGCCACACAGTCGCCCCGTTTTATGGCGTTTCGCTAATATGGCAATTTCAAATTATGACCAAAACTCGTTATACGGCAACCTACCTTTCTAATACGGAGAGCGCCACCCGGTTTGTTTATATTCTCTAATAACACTTCTGCAAATGTGAATGATTAACGAGTAACAAGCAAGTGATAACACGATCCACTGTGAAATTTACATTCGTCGCATCAGTTTACGAGAACGAGTCAAAAGCTCCTGGTCAAACTTGCTAATTCTTGAAAGATTAGAAACATCACATAGATTTTTTCCACTGATGTCAGTTTTATAATTCTATTTTTTTTTTCTTTCCTCTATTTGTTCCTTTATGTATGTTCTTGCTTCTTTATATCTACTTGTGCACTTTGTATGCCTTTTGCTTTCCTAGGAGCAAGAACATGATGATAATCATTATTTAATAATGAAACCAGACTACAGTGGACCCCCAGAAATCGAACATTCTTCATTCCAGAATGCTGTTCAAGTGCTGTTACTAAACGAATCTATTCCCATAAGCAATAATGTAAATTAGATTAGTCCATTTTAGACCCCCAAAAATACACTTACAAAAGCACTTACAATAATAAACTTACATAATAGGTCGAGTTGGGAGGCGTTCGATTTCTGGGGGTCCACTGTATTATGTAAGACTCTTTTAAAGAAAAAAATAATCAAACACTTGGAATAGAGATTGATAATGACCAACATTTCTAAGGCAAATTCCGGGAGGAGCTACATGCCCCTTCAACAATGGAGAACAAATTAAAATAGATGAACCAACAATTTTATTTTGAATTCACTACTTTTTAAAATTGGTATTTGTGCAAATATTTCAATCATTTCCTCATCCTCTTTCCTGTCCGACATAAAAGCACAACTATTTTGAGCACTGAATACACTCTTAATATTGCAAACGAGTCTCTGAATTTTTTTAAGTACTCTATTGCCAAAATTAATATTCAGTGACCCCCTCCACAGATGGTCAAAAAACTTTCTTAGCTAAAAACATCCTTTTATGAAATTTATGTAATTTCTCAAGTCCCTGTAGTAAAAACTGATGATGAATACAGCTTTACCACATCTCATCAAAGTACAAACAAGCATAACGAATCGCTCTAACTTACCTATACTAGTAACTTTATGATTTTTACTCTTTTTGGTTAGCTGCAATTCTTAGCTCTCTACCACGATCAATATTGCTGGTAAGTGGTAGTGTAGTGTAAATATGCCTCCTCAGTAAGTATACAATATTAAGATAAATACAGCTGTTCCTTTCAGAATGTATTCTTGTAATCACTACTAATATAATGAAAAACATGAATGGTAAGAAAAACAAATGTTACTATTTTGAATTTAAATAACATTCTGGCTTTTCCTACTGATACATTTATGTAAGATAATTTAGCACATTCTTAACAGTAAAAGATACAGTTGGGCCCCGTTTTATGGCGTTTCGCTAATATGGCAATTTCAAATTATGACCAAAACTCGTTATACGGCAACCTACCTTTCTAATACGGAGAGCGCCACCCGGTTTGTTTATATTCTCCGTGAGCACATCTCTTTATTATGTCTGGTAACTTTTAAAAATTTCAAGCATTTTAAAGTTATTGCATATTTTGTGTTCTGATAATAATACTTGTGTACCTGTACCTAAATATACTTACACACTGTGCTGGTGTGCAGGTACACATTAAAATCACTAAGAGTGTCCCTCTAGTCTTAACGCCATAGTAATACTATAGTACGTAATAATAATCACTCTTGGGCACATTAAATGTCTTATTTTATGTTAATATTAACATTTTCATTAATCCATCTATGATATTTTCTTCAAAACTATATAAGAAACACGTTACATGGCATATAAACATGCTATGTTTATATGCTGGGCGGAGGGAAAACATTACATTTTCTCTGGTCCAGCACCAAAGAAAACGTGTATGAATCTGCATTTGGCCTAGTTACTCCCCTTTTGTTTACAATTCTCGGCATGAATTATTCATTACTTCTCCCTTCGTTTATGATGGCATCTAAAGGTAGTTGTTAGAAACGATTAAATTCAGTGAACAAGGTATGTCGATAGTAATAATATGGCTCTGGGCCACAGTGTAGGTAGCCGGGCTACACCTACCGGCTACCTACACTGACTTCCTACAAATAAATACTACTCACCTCTCATCCAACATTAAGACTACACATATTTTAAGGTAAATAATGAGTGAACTGTATGTGTATTTTATCTCTCTGGGCTGCTTTAAATATCGTATATTAAGTTTGGGACGGGGAGCCAAGGCTACCTACACCTCACTTTCTACAAATATGTACTACTCACCTCTCGCCCTACATTAAAAAGACTACAAATATTTTGGTGTCCCGTAGCTCTCACACTGAGGTCCGGGGTTCAAATCTCTTCTGGTACAGCTGGAAAACATTAGGGACGTGTTTCCATAAGACACCTGCTGTTCCTATCCCTGTTCACCCATCAGTTAAAAATGGGTACCTGGGTGTTAGTCGACTGGTGTGGGTTGCATCCTGGGACAAAACTGACCTAATTTGCCCGAAATGGTCAGCATAACAAGCGGCTTTCTATATAGTAGTATGTCATTGATGTCAGCTAGGCCTGTATACCTTGTGTACATGTACTTGTAGTAAATAAACATATTATTATATTATATTATTATTATTAGGGTAAGTAATGAATGTACTGTGTATGTATTTTACTTTTTATTGTGTTTTTTAATGCCTAGTTCTATTACTAACTTAATATAAGTTAGTGTAAACTTGTTGTCTGGCATTTATATGCATTTATAAATGGAAAAAATGGCGTACTGCTTTCCAGTGATAGCCTAGAACCTAACCTGCCGTATAAGTGGGGCCCTACTGTATATCTGACGGAAAATCAATGCAAAGAAAAAGGTATTATTTGAAGTAAATAAACATCAAAGGTGCATATGTGAACACTGCTGAAGCAGCACTTCTGTATAAATAGAATAGCATACAAATTCAAATATAGCAAATGTAGATAGAATGAATGGAAGGGCTCACTTCATATATGAATGCATGTACTAGAAAAGAATGAAGAAATATGCGGAAAATTTGCAGACACTTGTATTACTGCAACGGAAGACACCTCAATATGATATCAGCAATAACCCTTTCACTGTCCGTCGTGTAGAAAAACATCATTGAGGCCAGGGGTCCCTAGTTCTACATCATGAACTCTGCTCATTCAGATAAGATGTGAGCAGCAAATTTTGGCCTAGATATGAGAGAATGGATCTGTGTGGTTAGTGTGCACTGTATAAAACAAATCCTGCCCCACATGATGCATGATGGGGGGAAAAGCAAAATTGGCCACGTGTATGGTTTAAAATATGGAAGACATATTACTGAAATAGAGATGATTTTGATTGGTTTTAGGATTGGAAGTATACATAGCTTGAAACTGAGCTTAAATTAGAAGAAATATTCAATTTGTGCCAATATTCCAGAGGATGGGTAATGCCTCCCTACAACCCCCCAGCCTCTTTTATGGGTTTTTACTAGGCTTGATTCAATTATTGGGATGCTGTAAACCATGAACAATCTCTCTTGGTTATATTTTATCCAGGAAATAGAGTAAAGCTTCTATTTTTGTGCGAATAAGAATTCAAAATAGAAAGCAAGTGTAATATACGAGAGGCCTGGACCCAAGACTAATTAATAGAGGAAATTGTTTTAATGCCAGGAATGTCTACATTGTTTATTATGGACTCTTTTTAAATTGGTATTTTTTTAATTTTGTGTGAAATTGGCCAAATTACCGAACTCTGATCACTTTATAATGTAGCTGAAATAGTTGAATGAGCAGTTTGTGCTCAATAGATAGAATGGAAGGAATACAAGCAAATTTGCTAAGAATTTGGTCAACTGGAACAATGAAATTAGCGTCTTTTTGTAATAATGTATACGTAATTAAAACTCACCATTCCAAAACCTGTGTCTAGTTTTAAGTAGTCTGTAAGCATTAGAATTAGCCTGCCCAAAATGCTCAGGCATGCAAGTAGCTTTCTATGTGCTTAACAATATTCTGCTACATGTAAACTACATATTGTATAAATTTTTGGATTTGAATTTGAATTTAATCTGAATTAAAATAGGACTCAAAATGGCCTAAATCATCAGTGCATAAACTGAGTCAAGACTGCTAACTTTGCGCCTGCATAATTCCCTAAGTTTTCCATCAAAATTCGTACTTTTGAAGTCATTACCTTCAGAAAAAGATTTTCTACCATTTCAGAAGACAATATATATACATGTACAGTCAACCCTCCATTTTCGTGCTTAATCCGTTCCTGAGGGATCGACTAAAACTGAAACACACAAAAACTTAAACCATTTTCCCCATAAGAAATAATGGAAATTCAATTAATCCGTTCCAGAAACCCAGAAGTTTGAAAAAAAAAAAAATTGGGGGGATGGCCATAAAGATAGATTTACATGCACAAATGAATGAACTCAATGTGACACTTACCTTTATTGAAGACTGATGTTGCTGGATGGAAGAGAGGGAGGAGGGAAGAGGGAAGAAAGGCTATTGTTTGGAAGGGGAATCCCCTTCCATAAGGAATTTAGGTACCAAGTTCTTATCCGGGGTCACTTCCCTGCATGCCTGCTACACTCCCTCCCTGTCTGCTACACTCCCTCCCTGCCTGCATGCTACACTCTCTCCCTGCTTTCCTGCTACACTCCCTGCATGCCTCCTACACTCCCTGCATGCCTGCTACACTCCCTGCATGCCTGCACCCTCATCCACTCCCCTGCATGCCTGCTACACTCCCTGCATGCCTGCTACACTCCCTGCATGCCTGCTACACTCCCTGCATGCCTGCTACACTCCCTGCATGCCTGCTACACTCCCTGCATGCCTGCTACACTCCCTGCATGCCTGCTACACTCCCTGCATGCCTGCTACACTCCCTGCATGCCTGCTACACTCCCTGCATGCCTGCTACACTCCCTGCATGCCTGCTACACTCCTGCATGCCTGCTACACTCCCTGCATGCCTGCTACACTCCCTGCATGCCTGCTACACTCCCTGCATGCCTGCTACATCCCTGCATGCCTGCTACACTCCCTGCATGCCTGCTACACTCCCTGCATGCCTGCTACACTCCCTGCATGCCTGCTACACTCCCTGCATGCCTGCTACACTCCCTGCATGCCTGCTACACTCCCTGCATCACATGCTACACTCCCTGCATCATGCTACACTCCCTGCATACATGCTACACTCCCTACATGCCTGCTACACTC
>WNWK01055680.1:0-11204 GCA_009830355.1 Cherax destructor
CTTTGGGGGGGCCCCTCCTGGAAAGTTAATTTTTTAACCGGGGTTTCGTAAAATCACTTTATTTATTTAAAAAAATTTTGTAGTCTTAATGTAGAATAAAGTGAGTAAAGCGGAAAAAATAAAAAAAACGGAGAAGTAAATAAACATTTGGTACTTATTAAAAAAACCAAGTTTGGGATTTTTTTAAAACCCTTTTTTTAAAGTTGCTCCAAAATTAAATAAAATAAAAAAGCCAACACTTCTATTCCCTTTAAATTTTTGGAATGGGCTCTACAAATTAAATATTTTATTTTTTTTTGTTACAAATTATTTTCAATACATGGTACCTTGACTTATTTTTAATCCTCAAAGGGCATTTCTAAAAACCCAAAAAAACTCCGAACAATTTTCCCCATAAAAAATAAAAATAAATTTAATGCCCGACTTCAAAAGTAGTTTAAAAATTTTTAGCTTTTGGACAAAAAATCAAAATTTAAAAAGAATCTTCACCAAATTTGTACAAAAACATTCCACATTTTGAAGAGGTTGATGGGGGACGGGAGGAGGAAAGGTGGAAAAAGTATCAGGTTTGGAAAACCCTTCCTTTTTCCGAGGTAAAGTTTTTTGGGGTTACTGGCCTTTTCTTTGAATGTAATTGCATGGGGACACTTGATAAATGTAATTAAATGAAGCACTCCCTCAAAAAAGCTCACCCCCTCATAAAAGCACACCCCTGAGAATGCTCCCCCAGAATGCTAACTCCGATTTGCTGGGATCCCGATTTGTACACCCTGCATTTTGTGTTTCCCTGCACCTTCTACACCCCCACCTTCAATTAAATCCGCCACTCCCCATTTCTAAGATTTTGTACCTCCTGCATCTTGCAATCCCGACTTCCCTGCCCCCTTTTGGGGCCCCCCCCCCTGCTAACTCCCTGCATCCCAAACCTCCGATGCCTGCAATCCTCATGTGTAATTATTTAATTGTAAATTTTTGACATTTTTAACAGGTTTGGCATAGGGCTTTTTGGGGCCCTGGGGTTATTTGCGTTGAAGCCCTAAAAAATGGAATAATGAAAAATAACGGTATGAATCGGGGTGTGGGGGGGTTTCTTTGTAAACAATAGACTAGTTGGGTCCGTCCACTGGGCCCCCAACGGGGTCTGAACAAAAAAGCAAAAATCAAATTCCATTAAATTTTTAGGTTTTTGGAAAATTAATAATTTTTAAAAGTAAAGTGAATACGTAATATCCCCAACTTTTAAATTAAAGGTCTACAGACGATAAAATACATATACAGTGGTCCTCGGTTTTAACAAAATTGTTCCAGTGCTGCTCAAGTGCCATTCCCAAAACTTTATTTCCCTGAAATAATGTCATAGGTTAGTCTATTTAAAACCCCCCAAAAATACACTTGCAACAGCACAGAAAATCCCTTACATAAATGTTTGAGTTTGGAGATGCCAAAACCGGGACCACTGTACAGTCCATTCATTAATTCCTTAAAATATTTGTAGTCTTAATGTAGGGTAGAGGGGGATTTTTTATTTGTAGGAAGTCGGGTTTGGGGGAAGTATGGGTAGCCAGCCAGGGAACCCCTCCCCCCTCCCCACCCACATGAAAGTAAACAAACCGGGGGAATTTCGTCTGGTTTTTCACTTTTGAAAAGTGTTTCCAGTTGTGCAGTGAAAAATAATAAAAAATACCCCCATTCTCATGTAACACCATTTTAGAAAAATACCCCCTGAGTGAACATGGAAAGGAATAATTTTAAATTTTGTAATATTATAGTGTACACATTTTTTGTTTTGGGACCAAGTCACCTGGCTCCCACATCTCTATTTATTTTAATTTATTCTACTGGGGGGTGTAATTGATGGATTAAGGAAAATGTCTATTCATGGCCCCTAATTATCGGCCATAATCCATTCCAGGAGTAGGCCTCAACTAAAAGGGCCCAAAAGTTAAACCATTATTTCCTAAGAAATAATGTAAATAAAATTTAATCCGTTAACACCCAAAAATATTCCAAAAAATTCATTTTTAAAAATAACATAATTTTACATACACAAAAATAATAACAAAACATAATAAAAACACATAAAATTTATAAATTTATTTTTAAAATAACATTTACTTATTGAAGACTTGCTGGCATCTGGAAGAAGGGAGAAGGAGTGAGGGGGGGCTTAGTTTTTGGGAAAGGGGAAACCCCCCTCCATAAGGACTTCAGGTATAAAAACCCCCTATCGGGGGTTATTTCCCCTTCTTGATTTTTTAAATGCCACTAGGAAAAACGAGACCCGGGGCTCCTGTCTACAAAATAACTGTCCACAGTCCTTTTTTTTCGGGACCTCTTTAACTTTTCAAATCAATAGGCTCTGTCACTGAACTTTTGAAATCTTATTTCTTGTTCAGGGTGATTTTTTTAAACAAATTCCTGCACCTTTTGAAATTGAAAAAATTTCCTTAATCTCTGAAAAAGGGCCCCCCAGTTCTTCCTCCTGTGTGAATCAATTTCCTCTACTGTGGTCTGATGCTGTTCCAGATGAAGCTCTTGCAGCTCTTCAGTGGTTACTCTACCCTGTGGCCCTCCACCAACTCTTCCCCCCCCATTCCCCCCCAAGGGACTTCCCCAATGACAATCCCTTTCCCAAGGTCAGGTCACAGGGAGGTAGCCTCAAACCCTTCAAAATCCTCGTTGGCCCCCCGAAATTGTCTCCAAGCAGATTTAAAAAGTCCGGGAGTCACTCCCCCCCAGCCCCCCTTCTGCATGGGATATAAGTGTTCCCCCAAAATCTCTTAGGGTCACTCAGTTCTGAGGCAGTTGTTTTTCCCAAACCTCTTTTGTGGGTTTTGAAGTTAAAAAAAACCCGGTAAAGGGGCGGGGGGAGGGTGGTTTGGGGGGAAAGAACTTCCGGGGATGAAACTGAACTCATCAGAAAAAAAGTCTGCCAAGTTGTGGGTGGCAGGGCATTGTCCAGTACCAGGAACTTGAGTCCCAATTTCTTTTCCAGGAGGTTTTCTTCACACGGGGCCAAAAAACTTGATGCCCCCCTCTATAAAAATTTGTTTCGTGACCCATGCCTTAGTGTTAGTTTTTAAAACACAAATTTTTTTTTGATGACATTGTTTTTCTTGCCTCTGGGATTTTCAAGTGATACACCAGAAAAGGCTTCACTTTAAAATCCCCATATTTTACTACACAACAAGTTAGCTTGTCTTTCATGGCTTTGTTGGCAGTTTTTCCCCCTGAGTAGGTCCTCTGTCATTTTTTTCCCAAAAAGAGGCCTTTTCATCACACTTAAACACTTGTTGGGGTTTGAATTTTCAGTGTCTACAAACCCCCGTAAATTCACTCACAAATTTTTCACCCCGTTTTTAAACGGCTCCTTAAAACCTTACAACACTGTTATGCCACTACTTTTCCCTAAATCTGTCAAACAGCCTTTGCGGGCCTTAAAATCACTGTCAGCACTGGTTCCAGTCATTTTTGACAAGATCTGGTGCAAATGCCTTGCCTTTTCACAAATTATCGCCATGGAATTACTATCACGCTATCTGTTTTTGTTGATCACTCACCAACAACTTCCAACCTCATCCACTTTTTTGATCTATTTTCCTTATATCAACACCTTTTGCAACATTGCTTCCTTGATTTCTTTTTTTTTTTGACAGGATAGAGGTGATAGTAGATTTGTTTTTTTTTAATCTGGGATTCCCCCACTCCACCACTCTCATATTTTTTCTATTCCCTTTAGTTCTTTGGACCCTGGTGACTTATTTCACAGTGACAAAAATAAACAACAAAACTCAATAAAATTATTGTGAAATGTTTGAATGGCGCGCTGGGTAATTTCTAATGGTAAACAAAGCTAGCGGGTCCGCGCCTGCCGGGGGAAAAAGCGGGCAGGCAGACAGGTTTTCGGGGTGATATTCTGGGAAACGGCCCTAGTTGGTTTGGCCCAAAAAAACAACGGCCGAGTGGCCTCCAGGGTGCCCTCCGGGGTCCACTGTATTAAATGTGTGTTTACTTAGGTACAGGGACCAAGTATAATTATCAGTTTAAAAATAATGTAGGTATGTATGTAGTCTGCCGGGGTACATCCTACATTTAAAACCCTATTATTACAATGACATACCATGTTCACTGAGAATTGTTTCTATCAACTACCTTTTAAAATATAAACAAAGGGAGAAGTAATGAATAATTCATGCCGAGAATTGTACACAAAAGTGTTATGCATTAAGGAGTGATGTAATGTTTTCCCTCCGCCCGGCTACCCACCTCCATTGTATATAAACATAAAATGTTTTAAAAAGCATGTAATTTTCTTATATAATTTTGAAGAAAATCTCTCATAGATAGATTAATGAAAAATTTGTATTAACATAAAATAAGTCATTTAAACCTTTTTGGGGTTTGGTGGGGACTAGTATAGCTTATGCCCTGGGGGTTATTGCGTACTATCGCCCAAATTCTGGCCCTCAAATCAAGCAGAAACAGGCTGTTTGGCCTAATGTTATAGAATGGGTCTGTGCGGTCGTTGGGACCCCAGGGGTGCCCCCCCCAGTGCATAATAGGAAAAAAAAAATCTCTGTGTTTTTGGTTTAAAACATCGAATTTGCAGTTTTTCCCTATGGGTTTTTTGCTTGTATTCTCGTTTTCTTAGTTTATTTTATAGAATAGATGATATATTACAGAAATAGAGATAATTTTGACTGGTTTCACGATGACAAGCCTTCAAAACTGAGTGCAAAGTAGCGAAAATGTTCGATTTTGGCCGATGTTCAAGTAAACAAATCACACCATGCGTCCCAAAACACATCAACTGGAGGTTAAAATTTTTTTCACAAATGCGCTGATATTATTTATACCATTTTTTCAATGATGCAGTTGTATAAAAACAGTAAATCTTCTATTTTTGTGAGAATAAAAATTAAAAATGGAAAGCAAAATAATGTAAGAGGGGGCCCGGAACGTGACTAATGAACAGAAGATGTTATTTTAGTGCCCGGAATGTCTGCCTTGGTTTTTGGACCCTATTTTGGGGAAAATTTGCATCGTTTGAAATTTGTGTGAAATTGGGCAAATTGCTATTTTTTGACCACGTTTTGGGTAGGTTGGTAAATAGGGGTTTTTTTGTCTCACTTGATAGAAGAAATGGACTTCTAGCGAAAATAGGGGTCAAAGTGGGGAAAAGCCGGGTTTTAAAAGTCATGGATACCGTAACCGCGGCTTTCCGTTAGTTTTTGATCAAATTTCATAATTTTTTTGGCGTTATGATCAGAAAAAAATTCTCTATCATTTCATAATTTTTTTTTTTTTTTTTTTTTTTTTTAAATTCGTGGACCCTGAGAATGAGTTTCAGAGAGACCCCCTTTGGGCCCCCAAAAGGGGTTTGTCCAAAGTGATTATCATGTTTCCTCCGCCTGGCAACCACACCTCCTAGTATATAAAAAGCATGTTTATATGCTATGTAACGTGTTTCTTATATAATTGGAAGAAAATATCGATGGATTAATGAAAAAGTGATTTAATGTAAAATAAGACAATTAATGTGCCCAAGAGTGATTATTATTAGTATTCGTAATGTTTTTTTTTCCGCCCGTCAAACACCTCCATAGCATATAAACAGCATGTTTATATGTTTTAAAGTGTTTTTATATAATTTGGAAGAAAATATCATAGATGGATTAATGAAAAAGTCTTTCAGTGGAACCCCCGTTTCGAACATAATCCGTTGGAGCTTTTTCTAAACTCAAAATGTTTAAATGGATAATATTTCCCCAAAAAAAATGGAAATAAATTAATCTGTTCCCGAAATCCAAAAATATTAAAAAAAAAAAAAAAAAAGCATTTTAAGAGATTAATTTTAGTTTCTTAAAATATGAAATTTTACTACAATAAAGAAAATTAAATAAATGCATGTTTATTTAAATATTTAAACATATAAAAAAAATTTTTTTCTTACCTTTTTTGGTTTTTGATGGCATATGGAAGATAGGGAGGAGGGGTTAGTGTTTGGAAGGGGAAACCCCCCTTTATAAGGCTTCATATCAAAACCCCATTTGGGTTACCCCCTTTTTTGTCTTTTAATCCCTAGGAAACGGAGTCACTGGACCCCCTTCACAAAAAAACTGTGAGTCCTCTGTTTCTGGCACCTCTTTAAATTTTTCCCGAAGTGGGACATTGTTTTTTCACTGAACATGTTGCTGATATGGTTTTTTTTCAGCTTGGTCAGGGTGGTGTTTTCCACAAACCTTTGAACTCGTTCCACTTCAAAAAAAATCTCCTTAATCTCTGAAAAGGCACCTCAACCAGTCCCTCTTCTCCTCCTTTGAAACAAAAGCCTCAACTCTGGTCTTTTGTTCTTCCATTTCCAGCCTTCAGCTCTTCAGTGGTTAGCTCTATCCTGTGGCCCCCCACCAACTCTTCCACATCCTTTTCCCTCGCCTCCCAAAACCCCGGGATTTGCCCAATGCCCAATACCTTCCAAAAGGCACAGGGTCAGGGTCAGCCTCAAACCCTTCAAAATCCCTCTGTTGGACACAACCTACAATGGTCTCCAAGCAGAGTTCAAAGTCCTGGAAGTCACTGCATTCCAAGCCACCCATAAAGGGCCCTTGTTTTAGATTTTGAATGATTCTTCAGAACTCTCTAACGTTCAATTCAGTGTCGGTCACTTCAAAAAATTTTCAAACACTGCTTTTGTGTAGGGTTTTGAAGTTGGAAATGACCTGCTGGTCCATGGGCTGGAGGAGGGTTGTGTTAGGAGGCAAGAACTTTACTTTTTTAAAAAAAATCTTCACAAGAGGTCTTCCCAAATTTGGAGGATGTGCAGGGTTTGTCCAGTAACAGGAGGCACTTGGGGTCCAATTCCTTTTCCTGTGGTATTTTTTTTTACACTGGGGCCAGAACTTTGGATCCAGTCACTGAAAAAATTTCCTTTAACCCCGCATTCTGACTAGCTCTCCACAAGACCACAATCTATTCTTGCGACATTGTGTTTCTTGAACATGGGCTAGTGATACACCAGTAAAAGGGTTCACTTTAAAATCCCCATAGCATTGCATAAAACATAAAGTTATCCTGTCTTTCATAGGCTTGTGTCCTGGCAGTGCCTTTTTCCCCCTGATAATTAGGTCCTGTTGGGCTTTTCTTCAAAACAGGTCTGTTTCGTCACAATTGAACACTTGTTCGCGTTTCAAATTTTCTGTCTTTATGTGTCCTGAAACTCGTTTATGAATTTTCACTGCACGTTTTTGTGAACTGGCAGCCTCACCATGTTCCCCCTTGTTGACATGCTTCTTAAATCTGTCAAACGCCTCTGCTGGCCTTAAAATCACTAACACTACAATCAGCACTGGGTTTCCAAACATTTTTTTTTCAAGTCGGCATGCAACTTCCTTGCCGTTTCACAAATGATTGTCTCGACCACTATCAACCGCTAACTCTTTTCCTTGATCCACACCAGCAACAACTTCCCCAAACCCGTTCGCTATTTTTCTATTTTTTGGGGCATATTAACACCTTTTTCAACTAGCTTCCTTGATTTGTTCCTTCTTTGCCAGGATAGAAGCAATAGTTGACCTGTTTTTCCTATATCCCGGGCTCAAAAACGCACACCACCCTTGTATTTTTTTATAATTTCCTTCTTCATGTTTGGTGTTTCTCACTTTCTTCACCACAGTGGTACCACTAGGCTTTCTTGGGACCCCTGGTGCTTATTTCATTGCACTTAATGAAAAGCTCCAAACACAATTAATTAATTGTGAAATGTTTGGATGGCGTGCAGGGCAATGTTCACTCAAATGTAAACAATGTAGACTGGCTCCGGGGCCTTTCGCACCTCTGGGGGGGACAGGTCTGGTAAAACTTGTTCGATTGGTGGGACAAAATTTTTTTGAAAAATGTGTTCAAAACACGATTTGTTTGATTGCCGAGGCGTTCGAAACTCGGGATTCCACTGTATTAACGTAAAATAAGACATATAATGTGCCCAAGAGTGATTATTATTAGTATTACGTAATGTTTTCCCTCCGCCCGGCAACTACACCTCCGTAGCATATAAACAGCATGTTTATATGCTATGAAAATGTTTCTTACGTAATTTTGAAGAAAATATCATAGATGGATTAATGAAAATGTCTATATTGACGTAAAATAGGGCATTTAATGTGCCCAAAAGTGATTATTATTACATAATAGATAGATGTGCTCATGGAAAATGTAAACAGAGCGGGTGGCGTGTGCCGTATTTGAAAGACTGTTGACGTATAAAAATGTTTTGGTCATAATTTGAACTTGTTATATTAACGGAACGCCGAAAGCGGAGCACTACTGTATTCAGTGGACAATTATGTAAATGTATTTTTGGGGGTCTGAAATGGACTAATGTAATTTACATTTGTCTTTATGGGAAACAGCCTTCTGGAAAGAATTATTGACGAAATCTGGGGATCCATTGTGTGTTAGTTACCATTTTGTCCTAGGCACATGTCGATTAGACACTAGGCCTGTTTTGTGTGTGTGTGTGTGTGTGTGTGTAGGAAACACTTGAAATGTTTCCGCCCACGGATGAACCCGGGCCTCTTCGTGCGTGAGCGAGAGCTTAGCAACCAGGCCACCGGGGCTGTGGTGTGTGTGTGTGTGTTATATTTTTTTTCAACAAGTGGCCGTCTCCCACCGAGGCAGGGTGCCCCAAAAAAGAAAAATCCCCAAAAAGAAAATAATTTCATCATCATTCAACACTTTCACCTCACTCATACATAATCACTGTCTTTGCAGAGGTGCTCAGATACGACAGCTGAAAATAAGTCCCTCCCAGCTGTCACTATCCCAGACCCCTCCTTTAAAGTGCAGGCAATGTACTTCCCATTTCCAGGACTCAAGTCCAACTAAATCAATTAACTGGTTTCCTGAATCCTTTCACAAAATGTTACCCGCTCACACTCTAACAGCTCATCAGGTCCCAAAACCATTCGTCTCCATTCACTCCTATCTAACACGCTCACACATGCTTTTCTGGAAGTCGAAGCCCCATGCCCACAATACCTCCTTTACTCCGTCCCTCCAACCTTTTTGAGGACGACCCCTACCCGCCTTCCTTCCGTACAGATTTATACGCTCTCCAAGTCATTCTACTTTGATCTATTCTCTCTAAATGACCAAACCACCTCAACAACCCCTCTTCAGCCCTTTGATCAATACTTTTAGTAACTCCACACCTTCTCCTAATTTCCACTCCGAATTTTCTGCAAAATATTTACCCCACACATTGCCCTCGCTGCAGCATTTGCAACCCATGCTTCACACCCATATAAGAGTGTTGGTACACTATACTTTCGTACATTATCTTCTTTGCCTCCATGGATAACGTTTTGTGTCCACAGATACTTCAGCCACCACTCACCTTTTTCCTTCATCAATTCTATAGTTAACCTCATCCTTCATAAACCCATCTGCTGACAAGTCAACTCCCAAATACAGTGGCCCCCCGAGTTTCGTAAAACTTCACTCCTGAAGTCTGCTCAAGTGCCATTACCGAACAATTTACCCTTAAGAAAAATGTCACGTAGGTTGCTATTTCAGACCCCAAAATACTTTTCCCACAAGCACTACAATATTATACTTACATAAATGTCATTTCCGGGTTTACAAACTGGGGTCCACTGTATTTGAAAACATTTAGTTCTTCCATAATCCTTTTTCAATGTGATATCCAATTTTTCTTTATTTAACCCTATGGGGTCGACAGGCCTTGTTGGAAACCTTTTCCTAGGGTCGAAATTTTTGGAAAAAAAAAAAATCTTATGGAATGATAGAGAATCTTTTCTGATCATAACACCACTAAAATTATGAAATTTGATCGAAAACTAACGGAATTATGCTTTCCGAAGTTAGCGGTGTTGATGACATTTACGCATCGGCGATTTCGCCCATTTGAGCCCTATTTTCAGCAAATTCCAATGTTTCAATCTACTAAAATTATAGTTATTTCGCTAGAACTCCATTTCTTCTATCGATTGAGTACAAGAAACCACCTATTTAACAATTTCAACTACCCAAAATAGTGGTCAGAAAATGGCAATTTGGCCAATTTACACAAATTTCAAAACGATGCCAATTTCAAAATAGGGTCCAGAATAAATGGTAAAATAATATCAGAGCACTGTGCATGAATATTGACTCACAGGTATGTATATTGACGCATGGTGTGATTTGTTTACTCTTTAACATTGTCAAAATTGAAAATTTTCATACTTTGAGCTCAATTTCAAGGTACTTGTTATTGTCAAACCAATCAAAATTATCTCTATTTCTTAATATATTTTCCCTTCTACAATGAGACCAAGAAAACGGAATACATCAATAAAAAATACGAAAATAGACTGAAAATTGTTTTTAAAATTTAAAAAATGGGCTATTTTTTTCTCTCATTTATGTGAGGGAGGGTTTTTTTTTTTTCTCCGCACACCCCCCGGGCCCAGTATGAAATTACTGCCCCCCTTTTTCTTCTACATTTAAAAGTTCCTCCCGCTCCCATCTACTAACTCCCCTACTTGTTTACTTGTTTTTCTCACTTTAAACTTCTTTTTTTTCTGAAAATTTCTTGAAGTGCCTCCCCCATTTTCACTTCTCCTTTTCACCTCAATTTTCACCTTTTTTTTATTTTCCATATAGTACTCTTTCTTCTTAAAAACTTCTTTTTTGTAAAACCTCTCATAAGCTACCTTTTTCTTTTTTTACACCCTTTTTCTTCTTTTTCCCCCACCACCCTCTTTCCTCCTGCACCCACCCTCCTATACCCAGAAATTTTGCCCCCCTAGTACTCCTTTTTTAAAACTATCCCAACCTTTTCCAACCCTTCACTACTCATACTTATACCCCCCTTTTCCAATTTGGTATATTCACCCCAACTTCCCCCTCCTTAGTTTATATGTACACTTTTCCCTTCTTACTTGTGTTGCCATTTTTTTTTCCATCTACCTTTACTCAATAGCTAAAATAAAAATGAATATATATCCGTTTTCCCCCTATAAACATGTACATCCTGAAGCCTACCCCTCAATCTTTTTTCCACCCCAAAACATAATCTAACAAAATACCTTCAATTTTTTTCCACCAATACATAATCTAACAAACAAATGACAAGAATACAATAGGGGGTAAACAACATAGATAACAACTCAGATCTAAGAATACTTGCCAGTTTTCCCGCA
>WNWK01055681.1:0-11204 GCA_009830355.1 Cherax destructor
TAATTAAAAACCTGACTAAATCACTTAAATGTAAAAAAACCAGTTATGAATAATACATACTAAGCTAACTATTTCTAACATTTACATTTTAATGACCACGTAAACTGTAACTGCAATGCAACTAATTGTTTTAATTGTTATCCCACTCATAGTTGCATTGCTACAATTAATTGATATGTTCAACTTATATTCAAACTTTATAACTTAGATACGCAATTATACTTATTTTATAAATTATCAACCATAACTTTTTACCATGTAGTCTAGATTTAAGTAGACCTAAGAATGCCCACAATGCCCAGCATATTAGGGGCTTTTGGCATGTACATCTCAATAATACCTATGTTTCTTGTCTACCATGTATCATTGTACCATGTCTTAATAAAGTATTATTATTATTATTATTATTATTATTATTATTATTATTATTATTATTATTATTATTATAACCTTAAGGGAGCTAGTCACTTTACCATCTATTATCTCTCTTTGTTTGTTGATCAATTGCTTTGCCTTTACTAGCAACTTTATTTTGAACATTGTCTTTTAAACATATACCTGAGGTATCCTGGTAATATCTGCTGTTTCCAACCCTAATACTACAGCCTTTGTTTTTCCTGCAAACACCCATACCTCTATAATCTATCAGTTTAAAGTTCTAGACAAGTCTCCAATGACCCCCTCAATCAAATTGGCTAATGCAACCACTCCACCCCCAGAAGATGAACCCCATCCCTTGCATACATACCCACGTTTGCCATGAATGTGTCCCAGTTATCAATGAATGGGATTGCAAGTTTCTGGTACCTGTCAGCAGCGATTTATACCAATTGCCCTAGACATCCATTCATTGCCCACTCCCTTCTAGGCAAAATGCTACATATGATTAGGATCCCTCCCTTAGACCTGGTTACTTCTATGGCTGACCTGTACTTATCTAGTAGTTCCTGTCTTCTGCCCTTCCCAATGTCATTACCACCAGCACTAAGACAGATAATGGGCTTGTTCCCATTACCTGACATAATATTATCCAACCTGCTAACTATGTCACCAACACCAGCTCCTGGGAGGCACACCCTCTGTCTGACCTTCCTATCTCTGTTACAAAAAGCATGGTCCATATATCTTACCTGAGAGTCTCCCACAATCAGAATATTCTTACCTTGATTAGCAGGGAAGTCAGTGGTACCTTTAACCTCACTGTCCAATGAAGTACACTCGTCCTGGAGAACAGAGAATCGATTTCCTACTTTCACATCTTCTCTATTAACTTTCTGTATCTTCCTTCTTCCTGAATTGTGAACCACTTGCCACTTAAAGTGGCTGCCACTGTCACTGTTGGTAACCATTTCCTCCTTACCAGCACCAACCATCTCACACTCACTCCCAAGCCCATCTAGGTGACTGCCACTCTCACTGTTGGTAACTATTTCCACCTTACCAGCACCAACCATCACACACTCACGCCCAAACCCATCTAGGCAAACATTCAGATTCCTAATTTCCTCCTGAAGAAGTAGAACATCCTTCTTCAACACTTTAACCTGAGATTCTAAAACACTGCAAGCCATGTGCTCGGTAACACCCCACACTAATTCCCAGACAGCTTAGGACAGGTATCGCCACCCACATGATCAAGGTTTCGTAGGGGGAGGGAACAATATGTTCAATATGAGGCCAGATGGGCTGGGTGGACCCTGGCAGCAGAATCGAATGCCCATGATGATGCCTTTGATGAATGGTGGCCCCGGCATGTTTCCTCAGGTGCCGCCTATGCATTTGTAGCTGTTGCACCCCTCGCCACTCTTCGGAAATACAAGATCGGGGAGGCACCCTCACATTCCCCCACACTGCTTACGTTGGCAGCCAAACAATTATGGACCAAACTTTTAAGTTTCCATTTCCACCCCATAAGGTGCTAAAGGTTAAGAAAGCCAACATGTAAATATGTCATCTGTTTATGTGAACTCTTGTATTAATTACAACATTTTGTTCAAGTTGCTACTCAAGTACCTCGTTGTGGAACATTTAAGCCCACTATAATAATGGTTCTTTATATTATTTTAAAGTAGTTAAAGCATAGGACTATCAAGTTGATAACTGATGAGTGTCCGTGTATAGCAGCAGCTACTTAGTCCCCAACAATCTATAGCAGCAGCTAGTTAGTCCCCAACAATGTAAGTAAGTAAGTAAATAAGTAAGTTTATTCAGGTATACACAAATACATTTACATACATTATCATACATAGCAGCATATGTGTAGAGAACCTAGGATAACCCAACAATGTATAGCAGCAGCTAGTTAGCCCAACAATGTATAGCAGCAGCTAGTTAGTCCCCAATGTTATGGGGTATTATGGACTTGTTATGGGGGCTATTGGAACCCAGCATGTATTGTAGTAATTAAGTAACATGAATGCCTAATTATATTGAATTAATCAGAAGTGCTGCTTGGGAGGTTTAAAGGCTTGGCCATCCTTAAAACTTAAGAAGCTGGATTAGACTGATTTTCTCAATATAATAGGTTATATAAAATATAAATGCACATTTTTATTAAGTACTAGTTAATAGTTGCATGTCTCATTGTAATAACATAAGATATATTGAGAGTACATGTGGAGATGTGCAAAGTGATGTGTTCTTGTTTGAGGAGGAGCTTGAGAGACTGTTGTTTTCCCACAATCCTTCCTGGAGAAAACATGGCTGCTGGAGTGAGCTGGTGTTGTTGGTGCTGATCTTAACTTGGCTTCAGGGCTGAATGAGTGCCCAAGGTAATGGGGAGGGTTGTAGATCGATGTTACCATGACATTCTGTGATCTTCAGTGTATCAAGACACTGGAGGGTTAAGAAATGTTGAGAAAAGAGAGTTGAAAAGGGGGCAGCTGAGCCATGTGCTTTGGGAAAGGCTGATTATATGTTTAGGAGTGGAGACCTGTACATTATATGTATATACTTCTTAATATAGCTCTATTTTTATAATGTTGGTTTAAATAACCTTTGAGAGGAATGTGAAAGGACCAATAAGTTTTCAGATGCAGCAGCTAAACCTGAGTAAGTATCTTTTAGCCTATAAATGTCCTCCTTTTACCCTAAGACCTTTTAAGTAAATACCCTATGCTAGTACGTACATGTAGAACCTTGATGATAAATAGGTAAAAATAACATAACACCCAACAATGTATAGCAGCAGCTAGTTAGTCCCCAACAATGTATAGCAGCAGCTAGTTAGTCCCCAACAATATATAGCAGCAGCTAGTTAGTCCCCAACAATGTATAGCAGCAGCTAGTTGGTCCCCAACAATGTATAGCAGCAGCTAGTTAGTCCCCAACAATGTATAGCAGCAGCTAGTTAGTCCCCAACAATGTATAGCATCAGCTAGTTAGTCCCGAACAATGTATAGCAGCAGTCCCGAACAATGTATAGCAGCAGTCCCGAACAATGTATAGCAGCAGCTAGTTATTCCCGAACAATGTATATTTATGTGAATGAATGTACAGTAGTACCTCGGTTAACGATGGTCCCGAAAATTGCCCTTATATGTAAGTTTATTTTTTTAAAGGCTTTTGTAAGTGTATTTTTGGGGGTCTAAAAGGACTAGTCTATTTTACATTATTCCTTATGGGGATAAATTTGTTTGGTAATGGCATTTGAACAGCATTCTGGAATGAAAAAATAGCATTAACCGAGGTACCACTGTATTATGTGTATCTTTTTTATATATTTTGAATATACAATAGCCAGTGTATAAACTTTCTTTAACCTATTTTTTTGTATCCTTTTATTTAGAATCTGATATGTAAAATTTAAAATTCTATGTATTATTACATTTAAGTAGAGAGAACTAAACCATTAGGGGTCTAAAAGCACCAGGAGGAATGGGAGGCATTCATGGTCAATCCAAAGAAGGTAAGGAACTTCAGATTTCTAGGAAGAGAAGTCCTCACTGGCATCAAGGAACTTTTTGAGGGAATATTTTAAGAAATTAGTCCCAAAGGAGGTTCTTGAAGCTGTTAAGGGCTTTTGATCCATGGAATTGGACCTGTGCTACCTTTAGAGTAAATCTGAATGTCTCATATTCCTCCAGGTGCTGTACGATCTCTCCGGTTTAGCGGTAACCTATGAATGCAAGGTGAAATATGTACAGTACTGTATTTCACCAAGGCAGGGTGACCCAAAAAACAAGAAACACTTTCATCATCACTCACTCCATCACTGTTTTGCCAGAGGCATGCAGATACTAGTTTAAAAATGCAAATATCCCCACCCCCATCTTCACAGTGCAGACACTGTATTTCCAACCTCCAAGACTCAAGTCTGGTTTAAGAGTTTCTTTGAACATCTTCATAAATGTTACCTTGCTCACACCAACAGTATGCCATGAAAAAAACACTTTCGTCTATTCCTAACAAGCTCACACATGCTCGCTGACTGTTGAAGCCCCTTACATACAAAACCACCTTTACCTCCCCTCCAACCTTATCTAAGACAACCCCTACCCTGCCTTCCCTGGAGTTTACCTGGAGAGAATTCCAGGGGTCAACGCCCCCACGGCCCGGTCTTTGACCAGGCCTCATGTTGGACCAGAGCCTGATCAACCAGACTGTTACTGCTGGCCGCACACAGTCCAACGTCGAGCCACAGCCTGGCTGGTCAGGTACCACTTTAGATGCCTGTCCAGTGCCTGCTTGAAGACAGCCAGGGGTTTGTTGGTAATCCCCTTATGTATGCTGGGATGCAGTTGAACAATCTTGGGCCCCTGACACTTATTGTGTTGTCCCTCAACATGCTAGTGGCACCCTGCTTTCATTGGGGATGTTACATCCCTGCCGAGTCTTTTGCTTTCGTAGGGAGTGATTTTCGTGTGCAAGTTTGGTACTAATCCCTCGAGAATTTTCCACGTATATATAACAATGTATCTCTCCCGCCTGCATTCTAGGGAGTACAGGTTTAGAAACTTCAAGCGTTCCCTCCACTACAGATTTATACACCCTCCAAGTCATCCTATTTTCTTTTATCCTTTCTGTCTGAACCATCTTGACAACCCTTCCTCAGCTCTGGATACTTTTAGTAACACTGCATCACCTATCTCCAAGCTACAAATTCTCTGCATAATATTCACACCACACATATTGCCCTCAAACATGACATCTCCACTGCCTCCAGCCTCCTCCTTGCTATAACATTCACAAGTGTGTTAGTACCACTATACTCTCATTTCCCTTTTGCCTCTATGGATAATGTTCTTCGTCTCTACAGGTGCCTCAAAGCACCACTCGCCTTTTTTTTCTTTTTCAGTTTTATAGTTCACCTCATCTTTTATAGACCCATCTGCTGACAAGTCCACTCCCAAATATCAGAATACATTCACTTCCTCCAACCTAATATCCAATCTTTCATTACCTAAATTTTTGTCATCTTCATCACTTTGCTGTTTCTAATGTTTACTTTCAGTTTCCTTCTTTTACACACCCACCCAAATTTGTCCACCAATTTTTATTACTTCTCTTCAGAATCTCCCAAAAGCACAATGTCATTGGCAACATGTACCTCTCTGCAACATTCACTTCTCTACAACTCCATCTATAAACACATTAAACAGCCATGGTGACATCACATATCCCTGTCAAAGGCCCACCTTCACTGAAAAATAATCTCCCTTTCTCCTGAATGCGACAGTATGATCTTTGGGTTTAGCACTTCCCTATAATATCTTCAGGTGGAGACACTAAACCTGTAGGTGACCTATAGTACACTGGGAATGGGAGGTAGACTTTGATCTAAAGAAGTGTAGGGTAGCTCCAATCCCTTGGATCAAAAGTCTTGTCAGCAATATATTTTAGGAGGGAATTGCAGTATATGTATTAATATTTATTATAGAAGCAACATTTCATACAGTTCTTGGGGGAATGGGAGGCATTCAGGTTTGATCCAAGGAAAGGGAGATCCAATTCCTTAGATCAAGAGCCCCTCACAAACATCGAGGAATCTCCTTTCAGGAAAAGCTCTTAGCCCATAAAGCGCTGTATGACTCTGGTAGTTTAACGCTTAGTTTTGATTACAATAATATCTAAACCCATAAGTGGTCATATAATGCACTGGAAATGGGAAGAAATCAAATTCAACCCAAGGAAGGTCATAAGCATTATAGCAACCCTCTCCCCATGGTGTGGGGTAAAATGACAGAACCACTACAAGAATTGAGAGAATGATGCTTGTCAATAGTGATAGGAACAGTATCTATGGTCGTAAGAAGAGAAAGATCACAAGCTTGGCCAGCATTCTGGACCGTGATGATGCGAGTGCCGCTCTTGAGAATGTGAAATGAGATATCTTTACCAACATGGCATAGCAGAGCCTTACCAATACTATGATCTGAAAGATAGGCATTAGGAGAAGTCGGTCACAGAGTAAAAAAACTTTGTCCATTGAGTAGTGTGAAACAACGAGTTTAAGGGGAGTGGTGGACGAGGCTGGTCGTTTCTGAGATGAATGAGAAGGAAGTGTCGAATCGCATGTAAGGGTCGGGTCGCTTGTGTGCGGGACCAGGGTGGTCCGACGTGTGACGGGCGGGCAATTCGAAAATTGCCACACAGTTGAGGGAGAAGCCGGAATCAAGGTCAGAGAAGAGCGAAGGTCAGATGTGTCAAAAGGGCCAGTCGGAACCCTGGTACCTGAAGCAGGTGACGAACCGGCACCAGCAAGAGGTACAGGGCATGAGAGGTGTCCAAAGAGTTGTCCTTTAACGAGGCAGGGTCAGTACTGGGTGCGTATCAGGAGGCCCGGGTAGGTTCACAATTTAGGGCATCCATGGTTAGGTTCACGGGCTAGGGCATCCATGGTTAGGTTTCTTCTTTCTTTTTGTTTTTAAGAAAAAAAAGAAAGAGAAGAAAATAAAAATAAAAAAATATATAAAAAGGGGGGAACGCGAAGGAATAGCTCCTAGGAGGAATGAAAGAGGCGTAAATCACCCTCCGCGCCCAAGAGGACCTCAACACCGCAAGTAGAGCAGATGCTGCATGGAACCCGTGCCATACCCTACCCTTCACGCCAGTAAACCAGCGATCTGGGATAGCAACCTCACATCTACCGAGCTAACTCGGCGGACAAAAGAGAGGGCGGCCGGATATCCGCCACAAAGCATACCTCCTTCGGTCACCACCCCTGGAATCTGAAAGGTGGCCTCCAGAGATACACCCGTCGCCCGAAAGATACCCAAAGCCACCCCCTGGGAGACCGGAGAGGGAGGGGCATTCCCAGGCGATCCAGATTCCACGGCAAACTACACAACCGCCAAGAATCTCAACGGAAAGGGGTAGACCACGGTACCCTTCACACTACCTAGGAACTAGAATGCCTGTGGAGGGAAGCTCCCAGGAGAAAAATGGGAAGGAAATAAGGGAGGGATGAGGAGGAGGAGGAGGGAAGGGAAAAGGGAGGATGGGGAAAATGGGAAAGGAGGGGGATTGGGGTAATTAGGTTCAGTCTGAGGAAGAAGACCAAGAGGTCCAACCTCAGACCAAGAGCCTCTTTACCTCGTCAAGGAGCCCCCCTTAACCCTTTGACTGTTTCGGTCGTATATAAACGTCTTACGAGCCACTGTTTCGGACGTATCTATATGCCTAAATTCTAGCGGCCTCAAATCAAACAGGATAAAGCTGGTAGGCCTACATGTGAGAGAATGGGTCTGTGTGGTCAGTGTGCACAGTATAAAAAAAATTGGGCAGCCAGTGGTGCATTGTGGGAACGCCATTCAGTAGTCCTTGTTCAGCATGCCTAGCGCTAAGAATTATCTGACTCCCCGGCGCATCTGGGACTGTTCTGTTCCTCAATGATAGCTCTAACACAGATGGAAGTGTCTCTGAAGATGAATTTCATGGTTTTGAGAAGTTTGTGACCGAAAGCAATGTCCAGGATACCAGAAGGAAGGAAGGAAAAAAGAAAGTAAGGAAAGAAGGAAAGGAAGGAGGAAAGGAAGGAAAGAGGAAAGAAAGAAAGAAAGGAAGGAGAGATGAGAGGAAGGAAGGAACAAAAGAAGAAAGAAAGAAAGGAGAGATGAGAGGAAGGAAGGAACAAAAGAAGAAAGAAAGAAAGGAGAGATGAGAGGAAGTCCACACACTTCAAGCACTAAGGGATGTTGATGGAAAGTGTCCAGTCATTATATATGTGTATATATATTATAGAACAATAGAAATAGGTTGGTAGGTAAGTAAGTAGGAAGGCAAGTAGGTAAGTAGGTAGGCAAGTAGGTAAGTAGGTAAGCAAGTAGGTAAGTAGGTAAGCAGAGGTGCAGAGGTACGAAAAGGGAAGCAAGTAGGTAGGAAGAGGACATAAGAGGTACATTAAGTAGGCACGTATAAGAGGTAGGAAGGATTTCTTCTCCACCATAGGTAAAAGCTGAAGCAAAATCCCAAGTTCAAATACTCCACCTAACGACTATCTCACTGGTACCATCCAACAACTATTCCTAGACCCAACCAACCCAAAAGAAGTTTCACTTATAATCAACACATTAAAAACAAAGCAGGTGACCAAATAACTTACCACCTTATATATACAAAAAGCCTCTCAAGTTCTCTCACCAATTATTGCAACACTTTTAACAAATCCATCGAATCCCTCTACCTTCCCATCAATACTCAAAATAGCGAGGGTCACCCCAATACATAAGGGAGGAGATCAGCAGACCTGAATAACTACAGGCCGATATCTAACTACCCCTCTCTCCAAAATCTTTGAAAAATTAATTCATAGACAAATATATTCCTACCTCACCTCCAACAACGTACTCAACCACTGTCAATTTGGATTCAGGCCTAATAAAAAGCAAATGATGCCATTATACACATGTTAGAAATAATTTACACCGCCCTTGAGAAAATGAAATCCCAGTGGGAATCTTCATTGATCTACGTAAAGCTTTGATACAGTTGACCATGATCTGTTACACTTAAAATTATCGCACTATGGTATAAGAGGACACTCTAAACTACCTAAAATCATACCTTAGCAACAGAAACCAATATGTGTACACAAATGGACCTAGCTCCACCGCACAAACTATTACTGTAGGTGTCCCACAGGAAGTGTTCTTGGCCCACTTCTTTTTCTCTTTTTACATTAACGACCTACCAAATGCATCTCAACTACTCAAACCTATACTTTTGCAGATGACACTACATACGTTACCGCACCCAAGCCCAGACATACTAGCCAACACTGCAAATACTGAATTACAGAAAATATCTACCTGGATGATGACCAACAAACTTACTCTCAGAGAAATATCAAACATCGAATTAAAACTAAAGGAATCTTACAGGAATTATTAGACGCGGGAAGAACTAAAGCCATAAATGAAATTGAAAGAAACCCAAAGTTTTTTTTTCCTATGCAAAATCAAAGTCGAGAACAACAACCAGTATTGGGCCCCTACTAAACGGGATGGGTCCTACACAGATGACAGCAAGGAAATGAGTGAGTTACTTAAATCCCAGTATGACTCATTTTTTAGCGAGCCACTAACCAGACTGAAAATCGAAAACCTAAATGAATTTATTATGAGAGAGCCACAGAACTTGACAGACGCATGCCTTTCTGACATCACCACGACGCCAAAATGACTTTGAAAAGGCAAAAATGACATGTCCATGCACTCCCCCTCAAGGCACAGACTCATGGAACTCCGTGTTCATCAAGAACTGCAAGAAGCACCTATCACGTGCTTTTAACATCCTATGGAGAGGGCATGGACACTGGGGTCGTCCCGCAGTTACTAAAAACAACAGACATAGCCCCACTCCAAAAGGGGGGTAAAGCAATAGAAAAGAACTACAGACAAATTGCGCTAACATCCCATATCATAAAAATCTTTTTAAAGGGTTCTAAGAAGCAAGATCGCCACCCATCTAGATACCCAATCATGCACAACCCAGGACAACATGGGTTTAGAGCAGGGGGCCCCCTGTCTGTCCCCAACACTGGACCACTACGACAAGGTCCTGGATGCTCTAGAAGATAAACAGAATGCTGATGTTATATACGTACACAGATTTGCAAAAGCCTTTGACAAGTGTGACCATGGTGTAATAGCACACAAAATGCGTGATAAAGGAATAACAGGAAAAGTTGGTAGATGGATCTATAATTTCTTAACATACAGAACACAAAGAGTAGTAGTCAACAGAGTAAAATCTGAGGCAGCTACTGTGAAAAGCTCTGTTCCACAAGGCACAGTACTTGCTCCCCCTCCTATTCCTCATCCTCATATCGACATTGACAGGGATATAAGCCACAGTGCTGTGTCTTCTGAGGGGTGACAAAACCCCACCCCTATGACAGTGTCCAACGAAGACACTGCAAGATTTCCCAAACAGACATAAACCAAATCTTTAAATGGGCTGCAAAAATGAGAAATTTCAATTACTCAGATACGGAAAAAGTGAAGAAAAAAAATCTCATCGGAGTACAAAACTAATTCCAACCACACAATAGAGCGAAAACTAATGTCAAAGACCTGGGAGTGATCATGTCAGAGGATCTCACCTTCAAGGACCATAACACTGTAGAACGCATCTGCTAGAAAATGAAGGATGGATAATGAGAACTTTTAAAACCAGGGATGCCAAGCCCATGTTGACACTTTTTCAGATCCTTGTTCTATCTAGGCTGGAATATTCTGACACTAACTGACCTTTGGGGGGTGAAATTGCTGACCTTGAAAAGTGAAAAATTCACGGGACGCTAATGCGATAAACCACCTCAATTTCTGGGAAGCTTGAACCCAAACCTGTCTTAGAACGCAGGCGGGGGAACATTATTATATACACATGGAAAATTTCGAGGGGTTTGTACCAAACTTGCACACAAAAATCCCCCGAAAGCCAAACTGGCAGGCGTGTAACATCCCCCCCGAAGAGCAGGGGTGCCACTAGCAGTTGAGGGGGAACACAATAAGTGTCAGGGCCCCCAAATTTTTCAACTGCCTCCCAGCATACATCAGGGGGATTACCAACAACCCCTGGCTGTCTTCAACAGGCACTGGACAGGCACCTGTCGGTACCTGACCAGCCAGGCTGTGGTTGTACGTTGGACTGGTGCGGGAGCAGTAACAGCCTGGTTGATCAGGCTCTGGCCAACATGAGGCCTGGTCACAGACCGGGCCGCGGGGGGGTTGACCCCCGGATTCTCTCCAGGTAAACTCCAG
>WNWK01055682.1:0-11204 GCA_009830355.1 Cherax destructor
CGACAGGATGATACTTAGCTTTAGATGAGGGAGTCGTTCCGTTGTTGACGTCCTCCTGCGATCTGATTCGATCGCGATGGTAATAGTTGTCCCTCGAGTCAAGGAAGGTTAATTTCCGTGAACTCTTATACGCCCACGAGACCGGGCGTTAGTTAACATGTGGTTGGTCGGGGTAGCGATTCAGACCCTCTCACTAATCCGACCTTTTGTACTGTTTATACGTATAACTTTACATATTACGTATCTTTTGGCTTAATGCCCCACTAGTTTATACACATTCACCGTCTCGATACTTAGATTTCGAGTAGATAACTTGCGATATGTTAGTTCATTTCTTCCGCATTCAACATGGCGGTCGGGATATGGCGTACCGAAGCTAGACCCGCCCGGTACAATCAACCCCTGATTATTTACAACTTGGTTTCACTATATTCACCATTTCCCAAAGTTCATCGAATATATTTCAGTCTCTTCTAAGACGAAAGCTCCCCAGCATCAGGGGTTACGACTTTATCCTGCCGTATGGTCGCTTCACTGAGTTCAAATAGGCCTATGACCGCATCACTCGCCGGCGGCACGCCATATTTCACAATTATCGTCCTATTACTGGACCTCCTGGACCGATTGTCCCACTTTATATTCACCGCGTCACTGGATATTCCTCCACATTACGAAAGGAGGTAATTAAATCCGATTTGGCGGGCGGAATCTCCAAATTCGGCAGCCCATACCATCGCCTCCAATCCCCGGCTGTAGGCTCTGTTTCCCCTGACCAGTCCCCTCTACCCAGCTTCCCTAATTCGTTGGTTCTTTTCAGTTAATGTTAAGCCAACAGCAACACATTAATGATATCTATTCATATTGGAAAGTTTATCAATTACAACTTTCAGAAAATACCAATATTTTCCACAGTACTTATTTTCCATTTATAATCCAAATATTTTTTTAAATTTATTCCTAAGAATATTTCTTCAGGATCTTAGAGTAAATTTGAATTCCTACGTTGCGTAATACTTTTGCATAATCTGTATACGGTATTGATATTTATTCTTTCTGGAAAGTCATTGATATGAATTAGAAACATTGTGAGAACAGATACTGGTTGTCGGGGAGGCCCGCTAGTGAGCTCGTCCTATCAGGATATTGTTTCAATGCTGTGAGGTGAAAAAATAAATCTGCAAATACCTTTGTAACTTGTCATGATTGTTTCCAGATCTACCTGAGTTCATTACCTTTGTAACTTGCTCAGCTATCAAACTTTGAGGTCAAGTCCCTCGACCCATTATGTACCTCTATAATCTTTTGACTACCGCCCACAAGATGGGTATGGGGTATAATAAAGATATTAAACTAAAAAAACTTATTTACCCTGTGGAATCTTTAGCAAAGAAATAAGTTTCCACAAATATAATTGTCTGGGTCAGCATAAGTTAACCTTTAATCACATACCTGGTGAAGAAAATTTGGCTGACTTCTTGTCTCGAGGGTTGACTTATGTAAAATTTGTGAATGGTTTATCGTAGTTTAAAGGACCCAGTTGGCTGGTGGATAAAGTTAATTGGCCTGTTCAAAAGGCGCCAGGTAGCAAGTCAAGAAGGGACTAGTACACTCCACATTTTTTGCGATACTTCTAAATTAGCATACGGAGCGCTTATCTTCAATGTAATAAAGACATTTCTCTTGTCATGTCTAAAGCTAAAGTGGCTCCAATTAAATGACGTACCTTACCTCAGTTGGAATTAACAGATATTTATGTGGGTGTCAAATTAGCTGATTATATACGCCTTTGACAAGTGTGACCATGGTGTAATAGCACACAAAATGCCTTTGACAAGTGTGACCTGGGAGACTTTATAATTTGTTCATGATTGTAACCATGTATAAACGTAAGTAAGTAAATTTACTTACATGTTTCATTACCTTTGTAACTTGCTCAGCTATCAAAACTTTGAGGTCCAGTCCCTGGACCTATTATGTACCTCTGTAATCTTTTGACTACCGCCCACAGGATGGGTATGGGGTGCATAATAAAGATATCAAACTAACAAGTGTGACCATGGTGTAATAGCACACAAAATGCGTGATAAAGGAATAACAGGAAAAGTGGGTAGATCGATCTATAATTTTCTAACAAGTAGAACACAAAGAGTAGTAGTCAACAGAGTAAAGTCTGAGGCGGCTACAGACAAAAGCTCTGTTCCACAAAGCACAGTACTCGCTCCCATCCTGTTCCTCATCCTCATATCGGACATAGACAGGGATATAAGCCACAGTGCCGTGTCTTCCTTTGCAGATGACACCCGAATCTGTATGACAGTGTCCACCGTTGAACACACTGCAAGACTCCAAGCAGACATAAACCAAATCTTTAAATGGGCTGCAGAAAACAATATGAAGTTCAATGATGAGAAATTTCAATTACTCAGATATGGAAAACGTGAAGAAATTAAAATTTCATCGGAGTACAAAACAAATTCCAACCACACAATAGAGCGAAAAACTAATGTCAAAGACCTAGGAATGATCATGTCAGAGGATCTCACCTTCAAGGACCATAACACCGTAGCAATCGCATCTGCTAGAAAAATGACAGGATGGATAATGAGAACCTTCAAAACCATGGATACCAAGCCCCTGTTTTCACTTTTCAGGTCGCTTGTTCTATCTAGGCTGGAATATTGCTGCACACTAACTGCACCTTTCAAGGCAGGTGAAATTGCCGACCTAGAAAATGTGCAGAGAAACTTCACGGCATGCATAACTGCGATAAACCACGTCAATTACTGGGAATGCTTGAAGTTCATAAACCTGTACTCCCTAGAACGCAGGCGGGAGAGATACATTATTATATACACGTGGAAAATTCTCGAGGGATTAGTACCAAACTTGCACACGAGAGTCACTCCCTACGAAAGCAAAAGACTCGGCAGGCGATGTAACATCCCCCCAATGAAAAGCAGGGGTGACACTAGCACGTTGAGAGACAACACAATAAGTGTCAGGGGCCCAAGACTGTTCAACTGCCTCCCAGCATACATCAGGGGGATTACCAACAACCCCCTGGCTGTCTTCAAGCAGGCACTGGACAGGCACCTAAAGTCGGTACCTGACCAGCCATGCTGTGGTTCGTACGTTGGACTGCATGCAGCCAGCAGTAACAGCCTGGTTGATCAGGCTCTGGTCCAACATGAGGCCTGGTCACAGACCGGGCTGCAGGGGCGTTGACCCTTGGAATTCTCTCCAGGTAAACTCCAGGTGCCAAAGCTGGAGCTTGCTACCATCTGCAGCTCCCAAGATTGCCCTTCCCATCAGCCTCCCTGGGGCGGGGAAGATGGCAGACCAGAGAGCCCTAGCTTCTCCCTTCCAGCCAGATGGCGGGTGGGAAATGTGGCTAGGCTTGGGGCCAGTTGGTCCCAACGATGAGGGGGTACTTGTACCTCCTCCCATGGGAGACATCGGTCTCTGATACTCCCACGACAGGGAGCCGGAGCCGGGTCACCGTCTGGAATAGACCCGGGCCGGGAGAATTCCCGGTGAATCAACACCTCCTCCTCCTTAAACTTTGCCTGAGATACTCCAATATAGGAGCTTTAATAGAAACTGTGTATCATGCCAAGACAAAACCATTCTCATTGCTAAATTTATAAACTGTAATGCAGTTACCTGTATCGATATAGTTAGAATTATCATTAGTCTGCCCGAAATGCCTAGTCATGGTAGGCATGATAGTGGCCCTCTTTGTAATTAGTATTTTCTAATATGTAAACTCCACATTGTAATCTTTACAGAGAAATAAACATTTGTATTTGTATTTGTATTGCGATGAGTATCATCGCCCCTCTTGGATAATATTGCTCTCTGAATTACGATGCACTCTGAATAATCATGAATTCTTGTATGAAGTTACTGAAGTAGTGATCACAGGCCATTTCAAACCCACTACTTGTTTCAGACATTATTGCAATTATTTGTCCATCTTCCATGTAACAGCTTTATTTTGTCTCTTGATCTGGTGCAGAGATCATAGCCTAAACAAAAAATTTTGATGCTTTTTGGTGAGGCACAAATTTTTATGTATGGCTATTTGCATTTGAATAGCGGTCTGGATAAGGCCATATCTTACCGAAGAGTTATGAAATCTCAGTAGTTCGTAGCGCACTCAGCTCACACACAATGTCCGTTATTTGATCCCTGGTACAGGTGGAAACATTTGGACGTGTTTCCTTAAGACACCTGCTGTCCCGGTTCATCTAGCAGTAATTAGATACCTGGGTGTTAGTCGACTGGTATGGGTCGCATCCTGAGGACAAAATTAACCTTAGTTTCTCAAAATGCTCTGCATAACACGGGGCTTCCTATATAGCATGTCAATGATGTCAGCCAGGCTTGTATAAGTTGTATCATGTACTTGTTGTGGGGAATTGTGGGAGATAAGTCTATCTGGGACTCCGCCACTTGCAACAAACAATCTCCCAGGTAGATGACCGACTAGTGGCCCGGTGGTCTGGTGGCTTGAGCTCTTGCTTCACACACGGAGGGCCCGGGTTCGATTCCCGGCGGGTGGAAACATTTCGACGTGTTTCCTTACACCTGTTGTCATGTTCACCTAGCAGTAAATAGGTACCTGGGTTGTTAGTCGACTGGTGTGAGTCGCATCCTGGGGGACAAGATTAAGGACCCCAATGGAAATAAGACAGACAGTCCTCGATGACGCACTGACTTTCTTGGGTTATCCTGGGTGGCTAACCCTCCGGGGTTAAAAATCCGAAGAAATCTAATCTTATCTTATCTTATAAATTTACTGCAGTCACTCCCGCAAGGTGTCTGAGAACTTTACCCACTCCTGGCCGCACCCAAGGGGTACCTTCAATATTCTCACGTTAGCCCACTGCACTCTGGACCAGTATAAATAAATCTGAGTAGATAATATTAATAATTATGGTATGGTTAAATTTAAGTGGACTGTATAGGTATTAAACGACTGATCACGCAGAATGAAAAGTAGAGAACACACAATTAAGTTAACATGACCATCACTCACCTAATTAACAGCATCATAGCGGTGCATTGTAGATTGTTGATCTAGCTAAAGTACATCTACTGTGCGTAACAATATTATTGGCCAATAACAAAGACGACAGATGAGTACTTAGCTTTAGATGAGGGAGTCGCTTCGTTGTTGACGTTCTCCGGCGATCTGGTTCGATCGCGATGGTAAGAGTTGTCCCGTCGAGTCAAGGAAAATTAATTTCCTTGAACCCTTATACGCCCACGAGACCGGGCGTTACTTAACATGTGGTTGGTCGGGGTAGCGATTCAGATCCTCTCACTATTCCGACCTTATTACTGTTTATACGTATAACTTTACACACTACGTATATCGTGGATTAATGCCCCACTAGTTTATACACATTCACCATCTCGATACTTGTATTTCGAGTAGATAACGCGATATGTTAGTTCATCTCCTCCGCATCCAACATGGCAGTCGGGGTATGGTGTACCTACGCTAGACCCGCCCAGTACAATCACCCCCTGATTATTTACAACTTGGTTTCACTTTATTCACCATTTCACAATATTCATCAAATATATTTCAATCTCTTCTAAGACGAAAGCCCCCCAGCATCAGGGGTTACGACTTTACCCTGTCGTATGGTCACTTCACTGAGTTCAAATAGGCCTATGCTGACATACCATGCCGGCGCCATTCGTTATTTCCACAATTACTGCCCTATTACTGGACCTCCTGGACCGATTGTCCCACTTTATACTCGGCGCCCACGTTGATACTCCTCCACATTACGAAAGGAGGTAATTAAGTCCAGTTTGGCGGCCGGAATCTCCAAATTCGGCAGGCCATCCCATCACCTGATATACGGTGTGTAGGCTGGGTTTTCACTGACTACTCCTCTCTCTCCCCCCTCTCTGCCCTGGTATGATGGTTCTCTATTCATACCCCCATGAACGTTTAAGCTACCAGCGGTACATTAAGGATATCTGTTCATATTGGAAAGTTTATCAATTACAACTTTCGGAAAATACCAATATTTTCCACACTGCGGCCGGGCAGAGTTCGTTGTTAGACGAATCAAATCGAGTCAGTTTTCAACAGGCGCTTCCAGCCCTCCCTGGACTGAACAGCTGTCTTCCTGGTAGGTCGAATCACACTTCCTGTTTCTGGTATCCCCTGGTCCGTGTCGCCTTCAACATCACTCGTGTCACTTTCCCTTAGATTTCCGTTCCCAGTTGATAGAACTCCTTTTAATTCTAAGGGGATTAACTTATTAATGGTGCGTAAACTCTCTTGGCCGCGACACAACACTTTGACATTTCTGACAACACCCTGAGCGTCTGGGTATATGTCACCACCTTGCCCAAAGGCCACAACGTTCTTGGTTGTTCAGTATCAATCAACACAATGTCACCTGGTTGAATAATTTGTCGATTCGCCGCTTCTGACGCACCATAAAAGTGTTCACGTAATGTAAGAAGATACTCTTTGAGCCACACAGTAGACCAATGATTAATTACTTTATTCAACATCTTAAATTTATCACTTAACACTGTCACATTATTATAATCCTCATCAACTTCCGCAGGATTATCTCGATAGATAGGTGCAGCTTCTAGTTTCCGCCCACATATCAAGTGAGAAGGAGTCAGTACTTCTGCGTCGGGAGTATCAATAATGTACGAGAGAGGACGATTATTTATCCGATTCTCTGCCTCCACTAAGACTGCCCGGAATTCCTCCAAGTTAATTCATTTCCGGTGTAGTACTTTACGCAGACACCTCTTCACTGTACCTATCAGTCTTTCATACAATACCCCTTGCCAAGGGGCCCTGGGAGTTATAAACTTCCAGCCACACCCTCGCTGATTTAACAGAGACTGTACTTCATTACTCTCTTTTAAATTTCCCCTCAAATGTTGCGCTCCCGCTACAAAGTTAGTGGCATTATCTGAAATCGATGAGTCTCGGACGAATCTCCTAGCTGCAAATTATGAAACAGCTGTATGAACTGTTCTGCAGACAAATCCTGTGCCACTTCTAAGGTACTCCCCCTTGTGGGCAAGGAATAAACACACATACACCTTTAAAGGAACACCATCTGAGTACCCGTTAAAATGATGGGGCCACTGTAATCTACACCGGTTACATCAAATGGCTTTATTAACTGCACTTTCCTTGGGCAATGGTGGAGGTCCTGGATACATATAGGTTCTGGCATCTACACGGCGACACACCACACAGGAGTCTCGACCCCTGCAACCACAATTAGGTGAGTACATGTCTTAATCACACTTTTCACACTCTGTCGCCCCTGAGGAATCCAGAAAGTTTCCCTAATGCAATTTAAGGTATCTTGTACTCCACCATGCATCACATTTTTATGGGCATTTAATACAATTAAAGTTGTCAGATGATGAGTCTTGGGCAGCAAGATAGGGTGTTTAGTAATTCACCCAATTCAGCATTTTGCAATCTACCTCTGCACTTGATTACGTCATCCTCCATGTATAGCCCCAATTTCTCTATTATTGAACCCTTCCCAAGTTTTCCATCCCTTAGCAATTTAATCTCCTCTCCATAGATTTCTCCTTGTACTATCTGTACCCAGTATTTCAGGGGATGAGGAAAATCATACGGGATATTCATCTTGTTTATGAATTTTTTTTTCTTTATTGGTTTTAAACAGGATTACAAAAACATATCCATAAATAACAGTGCCCCAATCACAAAAAAAATAATTAAAAAAATCTACAAAACATAAAATCAATCCCCAGTAAAAAAAATTTTTTTAAAAACAAGAAAGTCCCTACCCCCAAAAACTATTGCATACAATTATATGCCAATTACATTAACCAAATCTTTTTTCCAACAAATTTTTTGATCCAGGAAAAAAAACCCCCCCCATACCACCAATACCACCAATCCAACTACATTCATCTTTCTAATATACGGGTTAAAGCCAGCAACAAACAACAAGGTACCTTACATTCGTGGACTCTTGATCCCAAAAGCTATGTTTGCGGCTTTAAAACCCCCCAAAGAGATCACTTGGAAAAGAAATATGGATCCCGGGGAAACCCCTCGGGGGGTGCGGTGAATAGGAAAAAGGGGGTTTTGGGCCCGTATATCACAAGTCACTTATATTTTCAGAACTTAAAAACCCAAATGATGATTGGGGTATTAACAATAAAGGTTGAGAATCAAAACCTGGTCATCGGGGTTTTCTAAAGCCCCCGGATGCAACGCCCCCAAAAATTCCGGGAAAAATTAAAAAAGTTTTTCTAAAATTTCCCCGCCCCCCCCCCAACATTTTTGCTACGGGAAAATTTCCCTCGGCCCAAAAAAGGAGGAACATTAAAAAAATGTGTGAAATAACACCGGGGGAGCTCAGATGAAAAATTTAACCCTGAATTTTTAAAATTTTTCCCAAGTTCATTAAACCAGCAAATAGTGGCCCCCCCAAAATTAGAGAATCCTTTTGGGGGTCATTTTCCCCCCCAATGATGATCTGATACAAATGTCATCATACAAAAAAATATACTCAGATCACAACATAAAGAGGTCCAGACATGTCGGGGGCTCCAGATCAACAAAATGTGATCAGCCGTGGGGTTTTTCCCCAAATTAAACCAATAACAAAAAAAAAAGGTGGGACCAAGTAAATCAAGCCCAAATGATATAAAGGGGGAAGATTGCCTAAGCATCACGGACCCCAACCATGTCTAGAACAAATTAACTTTGGGGTTTGAGGTTTGCTCAAGGAAAATTCCCCTTGGAAAAAGGGGGGGAATTTTAAACAGAAAGGGGCCCCCTATGGCAAGGCACAGAATAACGGGGCCGGGGGCCAATTTCTAAAATTTGGGGAGACACTAGTCAGAGAAAAAGCAAACATCAATTAAAACAAAAAAGGAACTTATAGGAATCAAGAGACACGGGAAAGGGCAAAGATAAATGAAATTGAAAAACCCCCAAGTTTTTTTTTCCTTGGGAAAAAAAAAGTCGAAACCCCCGTATTGGGCCCCCGAAACCGGATGGGTCCTACCCCCGATGACAGCGGGAAAGGTGAGTTATTTATAGACTCAGTCTTTGGAGCCACTAACCAGACTGAAAATCAAAAACCCTAAATGTTTTTTTTATGGGAGTGCCACAGAATTTGACAGGCATGCCTTTCTGACATAAATTTTTCAAATGACTTTGAAAAGGAAATTAAGCATCCCATTCCTCCGCCCGGGCCCCCGACTCATGGAACCCGTGTTCATAAAGGGCCCCCAAAAAGCCCCATCACTGCAACACCCTTTTGGGGGGCAGGGACACGGGGATCGTCCCCCAGCTACTAAAAACAACAGACATAGCCCCCCCAAAAGGGGGCAGTAAAGCAAACAAAAACCCACAGACCAATTGCGCTAAGCCCCTATCAAAAATCTTTAAAAAAGGGGTTTAAGAAGCAAGATCGCCCCCAAATTTTTTTATCCCCTCAATTGAAAAACCCGCATGGGTTTGAGCAGGGCCCCCCGTCTGCCCCAATACTGGACCACTACAAAATCCGGATGCTCTGAAGAAAAAGGGGTGCAGTGTTTATACACAGATTTCCCCAAAAACCTTTAAAGTGTGACCATGGTGTAATAGCAACAAAAGGGTGAAAAAAAGGAAAACAGGAAAAGTTGGTAGATGGTTTATAATTTCCTAAAGCGTAGAACACAAAAAATAGTAGTGAAAAGGAAAGTCTGGGCAGCACTGTAAAATCTGTTCGGGGACTCCCCCCATCCCCCTTCCATCCTCATATCAGACATTGAAGGGATATAAGCCATAGTGCTTGTCTTCCTTTTCAGATGACACCCCCAAATTTTTGACAGTGTCCACCCCTTGAAGACACCCGCCCAAACTCCCCAACAGACATAGACCAAATTTTAAATGGGGGAAAACAATATGGGGAATTTAATGATGAGAAAAATTTAATTACTCAGATACGGAAAAAATGGGAAAAAATTAAAAAATCACCAAAAAAACTAATTCCAACCCACAATGAGCGAAAAACTAATGTAAAAACCTGGGGGTGATCATGTCAGAGGATCCCCCCAAAGGGCCATAACAAAAAGAATTTTATCTGCTCGAAAAAAGACAGGATGGATAATAGAACCTTCAAAACCAGGTGCCCCAACCTATGTTGACACTTTACAGATCCTTGTTCTATCTAGGCTGGGGAAATTGCTGCACCTTAAAAGCACCCCCTTTAAGGGGGTGAAATTGCTGACCTTGAAAATGTGCAGAGGGCCTTCCCCCCCTTTTTGGATAACCACCTCAATTCTGGGAACGGGTTGGTTCCTAAACCTGTACTCTCTAAAACAGGGGGGAACAATTTTTTAAAATGGAAAATTCTCGAGGTTGGGACCAAACTTGCCAAAAATCCTCCGCAAACAAAAGACTCGGGAGGCTGAACATCCCCCCCCAAGAAGAGCAGGGGTGCCACTAAGTTGAGGGCAACACAAAAGTGTGAGGGGGGCCCCAAATTTTCAACTGCCTCCCAGCCATCAGGGGTTACCAACAAGCCCCTGGCTGTCTTCAAGCAGGCACTGGACAGGCACCTCAAGTCCGGGGCCTGATCAGCCAGGTTGGTTCCGGGTTTGGGCTGTGTGGGCCAGTTTAACAGCCTGGTTTTTCAGGCTCTGGTCAACAAAGGGGGCCGGTCACCCCACCGGGCCCGGGGGGTTTACCCCCGGGAATTCTCTCCCGGGGCCCCGGTGACCAAACATCCGGGCTGAATGTCAAAAAGAATACAAAGCGTAAATCACCGGCCTTATTACCACATTTCCACCCCAATATAATAAAAGGGCCCCCAACTATTACCACCCCCACATCCCCCGGTGTATTAATGTGTAACCAAAAAAGTACATTTTTCAAAATTCTATAGTATTCCACACACAGGCCCAAAATATATTATCTATGCATACAAATGACATCCTCCCCCTATACCCCTCCACCCGAACTTTATACCACATGTCCACCGACCTTTTCATTGTTAAACAGTTCCACTTCCGATAAGTCAAAACCTTGCCATTCCCTTTAAAAAACGAAAAATATACGAAAATACGCCAAATTCATTTGACAATAACCAAACCCCGTTACCGTCCTCTAACATCACCAAGTCTTGAATCTGCCAGAAGTTACAGACCCCCTTAACCCCGGGTTT
>WNWK01055683.1:0-11203 GCA_009830355.1 Cherax destructor
TAAAAAAATTTTTTCCTGCAATTGAAATTTATGGGGAAAAATAAGCAAATTTTATGATTTTCTTTTGGGAAGCTTACTCATAGGTATATTTTATGTAAAAAATAGATTTTCTAAAAAACCTTTAAAATGCCTTAAATCGTCAAAAAATGCAAGAAAATCAAGTTTTACAGCATTTTTGAATATTTATTTATTATTTACATATTTTTAAAAAATCCCATTAAAAATCTATAAAAATCAATATTTTTATAGAATATTTCATATTATTTTCGAAAAATACATGAAACATTAAAAAGCTCAGAAAAATGTGCTAAAATCATATTTTATTGCATATTTCGACGTTTTAGAGCGGTTTGAGTGCTTTCTGGCAAAACTCATTTTTAGCTAGAATACTTAGATTTTCACACTTTTAAATAGAATTTCTACTGCAATTGAAATTTATGGGAAAAATAAGCAAAATTTTATGATTTTCTTTTAGGAAGCTTACTCATAGGTATATTTTATCTAAAAAAAATAGTTTTTTCAAAAAATCCGTGAAAACGATTTGAATCGTCAAAAAATGCAATAAAATCAAGTTTTATAGCATTTTTTAATATTTATTAATTATTTACATATTTTTAAAAAATCACATTAAAATCTATAAAAATCAATATTTTTATAGAATATTTCATATTATTTTCGAAAAATATATGAAACAAAAAAGCTCAGAAAAATGTGCTAAAATCGTATTTTATGGCATATTTCGACGTTTAGAGCGGGTTTTATGCTTTTCTGACAAAACTCATTTTTAGCTAAAATACTTAGATTTTCACACTTTTAAATAAATTTCTATTGCAATTGAAATTTATGGGGAAAAATAAGCAAAATTTTATGATTTTCTTTTGGAAGCTTACTCATAGGTATATTTTATGTAAAAAATAGTTTTTTACAAAATCATGAAAATGCCTTAAATCGTCAAAAATGCAAGAAAATCAAGTTTTACAGCATTTTTAATATTTATTTTTTATTTACATATTTTTTAAAAAATCCCATTAAAAATCTATAAAAATCAATATTTTTATAGAATATTTCATATTATTTTCGAAAAAAACATGAAACATTAAAAAGCTCAGGAAAATGTGCTAAAATCGTATTTTTTTTGCATATTTTGACGTTTTAGAGCGGGTTTTAGTGCTTTTTTGGCAAAACTCATTTTTTGCTAAAATACCTACATTTTCAACTTTTAAATAAATTTCTACGCAATTGAAATTTATGGGAAAGTAAGCAAAATTTTATGATTTTCTTTGGAAGCTTACTCATAGGTATATTATATCTAAAATAGTTTTACAAAAACCTTGAAAATGCCCTAAATCGTCAAAAAATGCAATAAAATCAAGTTTTATAGCATTTTTTAATATTTATTAATTATTTACATATTTTTAAAAATCCCATTAAAAATCTATAAAAAACAATATTTTTATAGAATATTTCATATTATTTTCGAAAAATACATGAAACATTAAAAAGCTCAGAAAAATGTGCTAAAATCGCATTTTATGGCATATTTTGACGTTTTAGAGCGGTTTGATGCTTTTCTGACAAAACTCATTTTTTTGCTAAAATACTTAGATTTTCACACTTTTAAATAGAATTTCTATTGCAATTGAAATTTATGGGAAAAGTAAGCAAATTTTATGATTTTCTTTTAGGAAGCTTACTCATAGGTATATTTTATGTAAAAAAATAGTTTTTCACAAAATCCTTGAAAATGCCTTAAATCGTCAAAAAATGCAAGAAAATCAAGTTTTACAGCATTTTTTAATATTTATTAATTACTTACATATTTTTAAAAAATCCCATTAAATATCTATAAAAATCAATATTTTTATAGATTATTTCATATTATTTTCGAAAAATACATGAAACATTAAAAAGCTCAGAAAAATGTGCTAAAATCGTATTTTATGGCATATTTCGACGTTTTAGAGCGGTTTGAGTGCTTTTCTGACAAAACTCATTTTTAGCTAAAATACTTAGATTTTCACACTGATAAATTTCATACAATTGGGAATTTATGGGAAAAATAAAGCAAAATTTTATGATTTTCTTTTAGGAAGCTTACTCATAGGTATATTTTATTTAAAAAATAGTTTTCAAAAAATCCGTGAAAACGATTTGAATCGTCAAAAATGCAATAAGATCTTATAGCATTTTTGAATATTTATTAATTATTTACATATTTTTAAAAAATCCCATTAAAAATCTTTAAAAAACAATATTTTTATAGAATATTTCATATTATTATAAAAATACATGAAACATTAAAAAGCTCAGAAAAATTGAAAACGCATTTTATGGCATATTTCCGCGTTTTTGAGCGGTTTGATATTTTCGACAAAACTCATTTTTTTGCTAAAATAATTAGATTTTCACACTTTTAAATAGAATTTCTATTGCAATTTAAATTTATGGGGAAAAGTAAGCAAAATTTTTTGATTTTCTTTTTGAAGCTTTTCATGGGTATATTTTATCTAAAAAAAAAGTTTTTACAAAATCCTTGAAAATGCCTTAAATCGACAAAATGCAAAAAATCAAATTTTGCATTTTTTAATATTTTTAAATTTTTTCAAAAAAAAACCCCTTTAAAAATAAAAAAATCAATATTTTTACAGATTATTTCATATTATTTTCGAAAAAAACATGAAACATTAAAAAGCTCAGAAAAAAGTGCTAAAATCGTATTTTTTTGCATAATTTGACGTTTTTGAGCGGTTTGAGTGCTTTCTGGAAAACTCATTTTTTTTGCTAAAAAACCTACATTTTTACACTTTTAAAAAAAATTTCTACTGCAATTGAAATTTATGTAAAAAGAAGCAAAATTTTATGATTTTCTTTAGGGAAACCTCATGGTTTTTTTTATCTAAAAAAAAAAGTTTTTTCAAAAAAAGTGAAAACGATTTGAACGTCAAAAAAAGCAAAAAAATCAAGTTTTTTAATTTTTTAATATTTAATAATTATTTACATTTTTTAAAAATCCCATTAAAATCTTTAAAAATCAATATTTTTATAGAATATTTCAAATTTTTTTCGAAAAAAACATGTAAATTAAAAAGTCAGAAAATTTCTAAAATCCATTTTATTGCATATTTCGACGTTTTTGACTTTGAGTGCTTTTCTAAAACTCATTTTTGCTAAAAAACATACATTTTCACCTTTTAAAAGAAATTTTCCCCGCAATTGTTTATGGGGAAAAATAACAAAAATTTTTATTTTTTTAGGGAACTTACTCAAAGGGATATTTTATCTAAAAATAGTTTTTTACAAAATCCTTTAAAAAGCCTTAAATCGTCAAAAATGCAATAAAACGTTTTTAAAAATTTTGAATATTTATGAATTATTTACATATTTTTAAAAATCCCATTATTTTCGAAAAAAACATGAAACATTAAAAAACTCAGAAAATGTGCTAAAATCGCATTTTATGGCATATTTCGACGTTTTTAAGGGTTTGATGCTTTTCTGACAAAACTCATTTTTTTGCTAAAATATTAGATTTTCACACTTTTAAATAGAATTTTATGCAATTGAAATTTATGGGGAAAAATAAGCAAAATTTATGATTTTCTTTGAAAACTTATTAGGATATTTTTGTAAAAAAAAAGTTTTTCACAAAATCCTTGAAAATGCCTTAAATCGTCAAAAATGTAAGAAAACGTTTTACAGCATTTTTGAATATTTATTAATTATTTCATATTTTTAAAAAATCCCCTTAAAAATCTATAAAAATCAATATTTATATAGAATATTTCATATTATTTTCGAAAAATACATGAAACATTAAAAAACTCAGAAAAAAGTGCTAAAATCATATTTTATTGCATATTTCGACGTTTTTGAGGGGTTTTAGGCTTTCTGGGAAAACTCATTTTTCAGCTAAAAAACTTAGATTTTCACACTTTTAAATAGAATTTCACTGGAATTGAAAATTTTTGGGAAAAGTAAGCAAAATTTTATGATTTTTTTTAGGAACTTTTCCATAGGTATATTTTATGTAAAAAAAAAGTTTTTCACAAAACCTTTAAAATGCCTTAAATCGTCAAAAAAAGCAAGAAAATCAAGTTTTACAGCATTTTTATTTATTTATTTATTATTTACTATTTTTAAAAAATCCTATTAAAAATCTATAAAAAAAACAATATTTTTATAGATTATTTCATATTATTTTGAAAAATACATGAAACATTAAAAAGCTCAGAAAATGTGCTAAAAACGTATTTTATTGCATAATTCGACGTTTTAGAGCGGTTTGAGTGCTTTTCGGGAAAAATCATTTTTTAGCTAAAATACTTTCATTTTCACACTTTTAAATAGAATTTCTACTGCAATTGAAATTTATGTAAAAAGTAAGCAAAATTTTATGATTTTCTTTTTGGAAGTTTTCTCATAGGTATATTTTATCTAAAAAAAAAGTTTTTTTAAAAAACCGTGAAAACGATTTGAATTGTCAAAAAAGCAAAAAATCAAGTTTTATAGCATTTTTTTTAATATTTAATAATTATTTTCATATTTTTAAAAAAAACCCATTAAAAAACTTTAAAAATCAATATTTTTATAGAATATTTCATATTATTTTCGAAAAAAACATGAAACATTAAAAAGCTCAGAAAAAAGTGCCAAAAACGCATTTTATTGCATATTTCGACGTTTTAGAGCGGTTTGAGTGCTTTTCTGGCAAAAATCATTTTTTTTCTAAAATACTTAATTTTCACACTTTTAAATAGAATTTCACTGCAATTTAAATTTATGGGAAAAGTAAGAAAATTTTATGATTTTCTTTTTTGGGAAACTTACTCATACTTTTATTTTATCTAAAAAAAAAGTTTTTCACAAAAAACCTTTAAAATGCCTTTTTAAAACGTCAAAAAAGCAATAAAATCAAGTTTTATAGCATTTGAATATTTATTAATTATTTACTTTTTTTTTAAAAAAACCCAAATTTAAAAAACTATAAAATCAATATTTTTAGAATATTTCATATTATTTTTAAAAAAAACATGAAACATTAAAAAACTCAGAAAAATGTGGGAAAATCATATTTTTTGCATATTTCGAGTTTTAGAGCGGTTTGAGTGCTTTTCTGGGAAACTCATTTTTTAGCTAAAAAATTTTGATTTTTACACTTTTTAAAAAGAATTTTACTGCAATTGAAAATTTTTGGGAAAAGTAAAACAAAAAATTTTTTGATTTTCTTTTTTGGAAAAAAACCCCAATTTTATTTTATCTAAAAAAAAAGTTTTTCCCAAAAACCTTTAAAAAAGTTTTAAAAAAGTCAAAAAAAGCAAAAAATAAGTTTTATAGCATTTTTGAATATTTAATTTAAATTTTTTTACTTTTTTTTAAAAAAACCCCCTTAAAAAACTTTAAAAATCAATATTTTTTTAGAATATTTCATATTATTTTCGAAAAAAACATGAAACATTAAAAAACTCAGAAAAAAGTGGTAAAAAAACCAAATTTTTTTGCATATTTCAATTTTTGGGGTTTTAGTGCTTTTTGGAAAACTCATTTTTAGCTAAAATACCTAAATTTTTACATTTTAAAAGAATTTCTACTGCAATTGAAATTTAAAGGGAAAAAAGCAAAATTTTATGATTTTCTTTAGGAAGTTTTCTCATAGGTATATTTTATCTAAAAATATTTTTTCAAAAACCTTTAAAAGTTTAATTGTCAAAAAAAGCAATAAAATCAAGTTTTATAGCATTTTTTAATATTTAAAAAATTTACATATTTTTAAAAAACCCATTAAAAATCTTTAAAAAACCAAAATTTTTATAGAATATTTCATATTATTTTCGAAAATACATGAAACATTAAAAACTCAGAAAAAAAGTGCAAAAACGCATTTTATTGCATATTTTAACGTTTTAGAGCGGTTTGAGTGCTTTTCTGGCAAAAATCATTTTTTTGGTTAAAAATTTCATTTTCACACTTTTTTAAAAAGAATTTTACTGCAATTGAAATTTAAAGGGGAAAAATAAGCAAAATTTTATGATTTTCTTTTAGGAAGCTTACTCATAGGGGATATTTTTTTTTAAAAAAATATTTTTTACAAAACCCTTTAAAATGCCTTTTTAAAACGTCAAAATGCAAAAAATCCCAAATTTTTTAAACATTTTGAATTTTTATTAATTTTTACATATTTTTAAAAAAAACCCATTAAAAATCTATAAAAATCAATATTTTTTTAGAAAAATTTATATTATTTTTAAAATACATGAAACATTAAAAAACTCAGAAAAAAGTGCTTAAAAACCAAATTTTTTTGCATATTTCAAAGTTTTAAAGGGTTTTAGTGCTTTTCTGGCAAAACTCATTTTTAGCTAAAATACTTAATTTTTACACTTTTAAAAAGAATTTTTCCAATTTAAATTTATGGAAAAGAAGCAAAATTTTATGATTTTCTTTTTTGGAAGTTTAATTCATATATTTTTTAAAAAAATAGTTTTTCACAAAACCCCTTTAAAATGCCTTTTTTAAAACGTCAAAAAAGAAAAAAATCAAGTTTTAAACATTTTTAATTTTTAAATTAATTTTTCATATTTTTAAAAAAACCCATTAAAAATCTATAAAAATCAATATTTTTATAGAATTTTTTCATATTATTTTCGAAAAATACATGAAACAAAAAAGCTCAGGAAAAAAGTGCTAAATTTAAATTTTTTTGGGATATTTCAAAGTTTTTTAAAACGGTTTTTAGTGCTTTTCTCAAAACTCATTTTTTTAAAATACTTAATTTTCACACTTTTTAAAAAGAATTTCTACTGCAATTGAAATTTATGGGAAAAGTAAGCAAAAATTTTTTGATTTTCTTTAGGAAGCTTACCCATATTTTATTTTATCTAAAAAAAAAGTTTTTTACAAAACCTTTTAAAATGCCTTAAATCGTCAAAAAAAGCAAAAATCAAGTTTTAAAGCATTTTTTAATATTTAATTTAAATTTTTTACATATTTTTAAAAAAACCCATTAAAAAACTAAAAAATCAATATTTTTATTGGAATTTTTTCATATTATTTTTGAAAAAAACATGAAACTTAAAAAACTCAGAAAAATTTCTAAAAAACCCTTTTTTGCATATTTCAAAGTTTTAGAGCGGTTTTTTTAGTGCTTTTTTGGCAAAACTCCCTTTTTAGTTTAAAAAACTTTTAAATTTTCCCCTTTTAAATAGAATTTTACTGCAATTTAAATTTATGGGAAAAGGCAAAATTTTATGATTTTCTTTAGGAAGCTTACCCATATTTTATTTTATCTAAAAAAAGTTTTTCACAAAATTTTGAAAATGCCTTAAAATTAAAATGCAATAAAATCAAATTTTAAGCATTTTTGAATATTTATTAATTATTTACTTTTTTTTAAAAAAACCCAAATTAAAAAACTATAAAAATCAATATTTTTATGAATATTTCATATTATTTTCGAAAAAAAACATGAAACATTAAAAAGCCCCAGAAAAAGTGGTAAAAAACATATTTTTTGCATATTTCCGACGTTTTAGAGCGGTTTGAGTGCCTTTTGGTAAAAATCATTTTTCAGCTAAAATACTTAGATTTTCACACTTTTTAAAAGAATTTCTACTGCAATTGAAATTTATGGGAAAAGAAGGGAAAAATTTTTGGGTTTTCTTTTTGGGTTTTCTCATATTTTATTTTATCTAAAAATAGTTTTTTTAAAAATTTTGAAAACTTTAAAAAGTTAAAAAAAAGCAATAAAACGTTTTTTAGCATTTTTGAATATTTAAAATTATTTACTTTTTTTTAAAAAACCCCCTTAAAAAACTTTAAAAATCAATATTTTTATAGAATATTTCATTTATTTTCGAAAAATACATGAAACATTAAAAAACTCAGAAAAAAGTGGTAAAATCCAAATTTTTTTGCATATTTCAAAGTTTTAGAGCGGTTTGAGTGCTTTTCAAATAAAACTCATTTTTTAGTTTAAAAAACTTTAAATTTTTACACTTTTAAATAGAATTTCTACTGCAATTTAAATTTAAAGGGAAAAGTAAAACAAAAAATTTTTTGATTTTCTTTAGGAATTTTCTCATAGGTATATTTTATCTAAAAAAATTTTTTTCAAAAACCTTTTTAAAGTTTAAACCGTCAAAATGCAATAAAATCAAGTTTTATACATTTTTTTAATATTTAAAAATTATTTACATATTTTTAAAAAAACCCATTAAAAATCTTTAAAAATCAATATTTTTATAGAATATTTCCCCAAATTTTTTTCGAAAAAAACATGAAACATTAAAAAGCTCAGAAAATGTGCCAAAATCGCATTTTATTGCATATTTCAACGTTTTAGAGCGGTTTGAAAATGCTTTTCTGGCAAAACTCATTTTAGCTAAAATACTTAAATTTTTAACCCCTTTTAAATTTGGAATTTACTAATTGAAATTTTTTTTGGGAAAAAATAAGCAAAAATTTTTTGATTTTCTTTTAGGGCTTTTTCTCTATAGGTATATTTTATTAAAAATATTTTTTTACAAAATCCTTTAAAAAGCCTTAAATTGTCAAAAAAAGCAAAAAACTGTTTTTTAAACATTTTTTAATTTTTATTAATTATTTAATTTTTTTTAAAAAAACCCCTTAAAAAAACTATAAAAAACAATATTTTTATAGAATATTTTATATTATTTTGAAAAATAATGGGAAAAAAAAAGCTCAGAAAAAAGGCCAAAAAACCAAATTTTTTTGCATATTTCCAAAGTTTTAAAGCGGTTTGAGTGCTTTTCTAAAACTCATTTTAGCTAAAATACTTAATTTTCACACTTTTTAAAAAGAATTTTACCGCAATTGAAATTTATGGGAAAAAATAAGCAAAATTTTATGATTTTCTTTTTAGGGTTTTCCCATTATATTTTTTCTAAAAATAGTTTTTTACAAAACCCTTTAAATGCCCCAATGTCAAAAAAGCAATAAAATCAAGTTTTTGCCCTTTTTTAATATTTATTAATTATTTACATATTTTTAAAAAAACCCATTAAAAATCTATAAAATCAATATTTTTATGGAATTTTTTCAAATTTTTTTCGAAAAAAACATGAAACATTAAAAAAACTCAGGGAAAAAAAAGGGGAAAATCCAAATTTTTTGCATATTTCAAAGTTTTAGAGCGGTTTTTAGTGCTTTTCTGGCAAAAATCATTTTTTAGTTTAAAAAACTTAATTTTCACACTTTTAAATAGAATTTACCGAATTGAAATTTTTGGGAAAAGTAAGCAAAATTTTATGATTTTCTTTTTAAAGGTTTTTCCCATATTTTATTTTATCTTAAAAAAAAAGTTTTTCACAAAATTCCCTTTAAAATGCCTTAAATCGTCAAAAAAAAGCAATAAAATCAAGTTTTTTAGCATTTTTGAATATTTATTAATTATTTACTTTTTTTTAAAAAAACCCAAATTAAAAAACTATAAAAATCAAATTTTTATGAATATTTTTATATTATTTTCGAAAAAAACATGAAACATTAAAAGCTCAGAAAAAAGTGGTAAAACCCCTTTTTTGATATTTCGACGTTTTTTGAGCGGTTTGAGTGCTTTTTTTAAAAAAATCATTTTTTAGCTAAAATACTTAGATTTTCACACTTTTAAACAGAATTTCTACTGCAATTGAAATTTATGGGAAAAGTAAGCAAAATTTTATGATTTTCTTTTAGGAAGCTTACTCATAGGTATATTTTATCTAAAAATAGTTTTTCACAAAATCCTTGAAAATGCCTTAAATCGTCAAAAATGCAATAAAATCAAGTTTTATAGCATTTTTGAATATTTATTAATTATTTACATATTTTTAAAAATCCCATTAAAAATCTATAAAAATCAATATTTTTATAGAATATTTCATATTATTTTCGAAAAATACATGAAACATTAAAAAGCTCAGAAAATGTGCTAAAATCGATTTTATTGCATATTTCGACGTTTTAGAGCGGTTTGAGTGCTTTTCTGGCAAAACTCATTTTTAGCTAAAATACTTAGATTTTCACACTTTTAAATAGAATTTCTACTGCAATTGAAATTTATGGGAAAAGTAAGCAAAATTTTATGATTTTCTTTAGAAGCTTACTCATAGGTATATTTTATCTAAAAAATAGTTTTTCAAAAATCCTTGAAAATGCCTTAAATCGTCAAAATGCAATAAAATCAAGTTTTATAGCATTTTTGAATATTTATTAATTATTTACATATTTTTAAAATCCCATTAAAAATCTATAAAAATCAATATTTTTATAGAATTTTTTCATATTATTTTCGAAAAATACATGAAACATTAAAAGCTCAGAAAAATGTGCTAAAATCGCATTTATTGCATATTTCGACGTTTTAGAGCGGTTTGAGTGCTTTTCTGACAAAACTCATTTTAGCTAAAATACTTACATTTTCACACTTTTAAATAGAATTTCTACTTGCAATTGAAATTTATGGAAAAGTAAGCAAAATTTTATGATTTTCTTTTAGGAAGCTTACTCATAGGTATATTTTATCTAAAAAATAGTTTTTCACAAAATCTTGAAAATGTCTTAAATCGTCAAAAATGCAATAAAATCAAGTTTTATAGCATTTTTGAATATTTATTAATTATTTACATATTTTTAAAAATCCCATTAAAAATCTTTAAAATCAATATTTTTATAGAATATTTCATATTATTTTCGAAAATACATGAAACATTAAAAAGCTCAGAAAATGTGCTAAAATCGCATTTTATTGCATATTTCGACGTTTTAGAGCGGTTTGAGTGCTTTTCTGGCAAAACTCATTTTTTAGCTAAAATACTTACATTTTCACACTTTTAAATAGAATTTCTACTTGCAATTGAAATTTATGGAAAAGTAAGCAAAATTTTATGATTTTCTTTTAGAAAGCTTACTCATAGGTATATTTTATCTAAAAATAGTTTTTCACAAAATCCTTGAAAATGCTCTTAAATCGTCAAAATTGCCATAAAATCAAGTTTTATAGCATTTTTGAATATTTATTAATTATTTACATATTTTTAAAAAATCCATTAAAAATCTATAAAATCAATATTTTTATAGAATATTTCATATTATTTTCGAAAATACATGAAACATTAAAAGCTCAGAAAATGTGCTAAAATCGCATTTTATGGCATATTTCGACGTTTTAGATCGGTTTGATGCTTTTCTGACAAAACTCATTTTTTAG
>WNWK01055684.1:0-11203 GCA_009830355.1 Cherax destructor
CCATATTTTTGTCCTTTTTGCAGTGACAGAGCCTTTAATTTTCGGGCTGATTTTTCTTTAGTGACCGAAATCACGGCAGGAACAACCAGATTACAACAAAAGATCAATAACATGGAAACCCGCATGTACCAACGTTTATTTTCATTGGTGTTTTGTACAATTCCAAATATTACTTTTTCAATCCCCCCCATGGGGCATTATAGTTCTTGATGACTGCAGGGCACTGGAAGTTGTCTTTAGTTTAGTTCCTTGTTTTTTTTCAATAAAGTAAGGTTCCACCCCATCTTTGCCTAAAGTCACAGCTTTGTTGTCTTTCCCCTTTCCGGAACCATCAGGTTTTTAAAAGTCGTGCCTAGGCACATGTTTTTTTCCATTAGTTTGACAGGCATCAGTTCGGTTTCCACATCTTTTTTCACGACTGTTCCAGGTCCCTCGTTATACTTTTTTATACCACCAAAATTTGAAAAGAATCAGGTCCCTGATACAATCCTTTTTTTTCTTGGCAATTTGGGTTTTTTTGGGGGGCCTATCTTCCTCCTCACTCACCCCCGCATCGGTGGCAAGTATTCATCACCACTGTCAATTAATTCCAGGTCATCTGCCGATCGGCATTTCCTAAAAGGGGAGATATTTTTTTTTGAGGTTCACCGAAAATTTTCCCCAGATCTGAAAAATAAGAAATGTTCGACCCCCAACCACTACAGAATTTTTATATGCAAAAAATTTTTTATTAAAATTTATTTTTAATTTTTAAATGGAAACGGGGGCCATTTAAGGTCCTCTTTTTTTTTTTTCAATTGATGGAATTTTTTATATTAACTTGATAATATTAAAAAACCCCCCAAAATTTTTTTACACGGGAAATAATCATTTTACCTTTTTAAAGTAAAACAATGTATAGGTGGAACAGGCAAAAAAGGTCTTATTTTAAAAGGAAAATTTTTTTTGGTCTCAACCAAAAGCGAGAGACCCGGTCTCACGTGGAGCATCCAGAAGGCGGATTGGTCAGAAAGGAACGGGAACCTAGATGCGCAGGGGGAGTGAGGAGGACCGCAAAAAAATGCTTAGGACCTTTTTGACGGTCCTGCCCAATTAACACTGTAATTGTATCCCAAGTAATCTGTATTTAAATCTGCCAAAATATACCTTAATATAAAGCACTTGTGCAAGATCCCCAGCAAAGGTAAATTTCAGCCCAACAAGTGTTGTCACCAGCACCCAGAGTGAAACTGTCCTATCACAAAGACCACATTTTTCCCTAAATATTTTGTGAGCTCACTATAAAAAACATGAATACTGTATATATAGGTAAGCAAATGGTACAGTGGTACCCGGGATGAAAGCTCCCAACTCAAACAATTATTTAAGTGATTTATTAACTTTCAAGTGTATTTTTAGGGTCTGAAACAGATTAATTTCATTTTCCCCAGGGAACAAACCCCTCTTCGGTATCGGCCCCCTCGAACAGCCTTCTGAATGAATTAAGTTTGTATCCTGATTACCATTCTATTTTTAAACAGACATTATAAGATATATGCACAAAAACTAAATATACTAAAGGTTTGGAAATTGAGTTTATATTTATTGTTAAATAAATTTCAAGGATTTTTCTTCCAGATAAAAGTGATTGGGACTCGGGAATACAACAGCCCCCAGAAGATGGAACGATGCACCCTCTGATTTCTTACACTTGTCAATGTACTTAGCAAGAAATAACAATTATAAAATTTGCTAAAGGACGAGCTTGATAAAAGAAAACGCTACAAGGTAAAACTTTTATAACAGGAAAAAAAAATATGGAAAGCCTTAATATTTAGTGAATTTTACAAAATTTTTAGCACAATTTTTTCCCCCACCAACAAAGGAACCAAAAAGGAAAAAAAAAATGCTTACACCATCACTAACTCTTATAACCCCGAGTTCATAGACATCATGATCCAAATGATTACAGAACTGCAACATTCCCATCAATCTTCAAAGTGCAGGCACAATACCTTCCACCATCTTATGTTTGGCTTACCACATTTGAATTTCTTCAAAAATAAACAGCTTACCTTTTTACAATATGTCAAATACCAAAAACCACATATCTCCATTTATTCTAATATAACCTTTAAATGCTTCCTGGATTTCACAAAATTTAATGACTGCGGGAGTTGAAAATTCATTTATGCAAAATATAACAAATTTATATGTATATATATATATACAGTGGTCCCCGAGTAAAAAAAATTCATCCCAGAAGCCTGGTCAAGTGCCATTACCGAACGAATTTACTTTCCCTTTAAAGGGAAAATGTCACGAGGTTAGTCTATTTCGGCCCCCAAAAATACATTCCACAAGCACTTACAATATTATACTTACATAATTGTACGATTTCCGGGTGCCGATTGGGGACCACTGTATATACAGTAGACCCTCATTTAGCACGGTGTTACAGTCCTGAAAACATCGTGTTAGGAAAATCGGTTAGATAATTAAAAGAACTTATGGGAAAAATAGGTTACAGTCCTGAGAGTCCTCAAAAAGCCAAAAATTTTTTTTTGACCAACAGATCTTACAAATATAAAAGAGAATATGTAAAATTTTAGTTCAATCGGATGTATTACGTTGTTTTTACTGCTTAAACAAAATGTAACAGAAATAATAGTATTTACCTTAAATTGTGGGTGCTGATGTTTGTGGATGATTGGAAGAGAGGAGAGTTAGCTGTGGCCCTACTGGGCTGGAGGTGGATAGTAGAGATTCTGGAACTGAATGAAAGGTATGAGGTCTCTAACTTTAATAAAGCCCTTCAGTAAGTCAGTCAAGTCATTCATTAAGTCAGTCAAGCCATTCATTGTCAGTCAAGTCATTCATTGTCAGTCAAGTCATTCATTCCCAGTCAAGCATTCATTGTCAGTCAAATTCAGAAGTCAAGACATTCAGTAAGTCAGTCAAGACATTCAGTAAGTCAGTCAAAATTCAGTGTCAGCCGTCATTCATTAAGAAAATAAGTCATTCATTAAGGGGGGCCAAGCCATTCATTGTCAGTCAAGCATTCAGTAAGTCAGTCAAGACATTCAGTAAGTCAGTCAAGACATTCAGTAAGTCAGTCAAGACATTCAGTAAGTCAGCAAGACATTCAGTAAGTCAGTCAAGACATTCAGTAAGTCAGTCAAGTCATTCAGTAAGTCAGTCAAGCCATTCAGTAAGTCAGTCAGCGTTATTCAGTAAGTCCATAAGCATTCAGTAAGTCAGTCAGTCAAGTCATTCAGTAAGTCAGTCAGTCAAGTCATTCAGTAAGTCAGCGTCAAGTCATTCAGTAATAGTCAAGTCATTCAGTGTCAGTCAGACAAGTCAGTCAGCAAGTCATTCAGTAAGTCAGTCAAGTCATTCAGTAAGTCAGTCAGTCAAGTCATTCAGTAAGTCAGTCAAGCCATTCAGTAAGTCAGTCAAGTCTTAGTCAGACAAGTCATTCAGTAAGTCAGTCAAGTCATTCAGTAGTCAGTCAGTCAAGTCATTCAGTCAGTCAGTCAAGGCATTCAGTAAGTCAGTCAGTCAAGTCATTCAGTAAGTCAGTAGTCAAGTCATTCAGTAAGTCAGTCAGCCAAGTTTCAGTAAGTCAGTCAGTCAAGTCATTCAGTAAGTCAGTCAGTCAAGTCATTCAGTAAGTCAGTCAGACAAGTCATTCAGTAAGTCAGTCAGACAAGTCATTCAGTAAGTCAGTCAAGTCATTCAGTAAGTCAGTCAAGTCATTCAGTAAGTCAGTCAGTCAAGTCATTCCCAGTAAGTTAGTCACACAAACTATGTTTACATCTTTTGTGTGTACAAGTAACACTTCATTACAGCCACAGGTTATGTCTTGTCTAATATCTTTTTTTCGTTAGTTCTAAGACTTAATAAATGCTTAAACATTTTCTGCCACTTTGAGCAACACTTGTATGCCTACTGGGTGACATGATTGCTTACAGATACAAGATATAGTAATTTAAAGATCAAAACACAATTCACTCTTATTCTTGACAAACACAGCTGGCTTGACGCGTATGGAATACGAATGCTGGATGGTAGGGTGTTGTTGGGGGAGGGGTAGCATGGGAAGGCGGGTGGTCTCCCAGCTGTTCCACAACATTAGCACCGGCCGCTTGAGGGAATGGTTGCTTTTTCTTCCTGCAAATTTGTATTCAGGTATACACAGATACAGTTAAGATTATCATACATAGCAGTATTATGTGTAGAGAACCCAGGATAACCCAAACTTTAGTATCCTGAGGTCTCTTAGGATAACACTTTGGGTTATCCTAGGTCCTCTAGGATAACACTTTGGGGTTATCCTAGGTTCTCAGGATAACACTTTGGGTTATCCTAGGTTCCTAGGATAACACTTGGGTTATCCTAGGTTCCTCAGGATAACACTTTGGGTTATCCTAGGTTCCTAGGATAACACTTTGGGTTATCCTAGGTTCTCTAGGATAACACTTTGGGTTATCCTAGGTTCTCTAGGATAACACTTTGGGTTATCCTAGGTTCTCTACACATATGCTGCTATGTATGATAATCAATGTAACTATCTCTGTATACCTGAATAAACTTAGTTTGTGCGAAGGAAAACAAATTCTTTTCCTCAAAGCATGAAGATTCTTACAGCGGTAAATAACCATGGGCTTACACTTGAAATCACCTGATGCATTACCCAAAAGGAGCAAGGTGAAGCGATCCTTGCTGTCTTGAAGCCTGGTGCACTTTTCTCTTGCTGACTGATATAAGTTCATGTTTTTATTTTCTTCCAGAAAACACTTGTCTCCAGCATTAAACACTTGTTGTGGCTCATAGCCACCCTTAGTAGGACCCCCACTGACTCAATGGTTTAACCTACTGCAGGCACACGCGGCTCAAAATTTTTCCTCCAGCGAATCGCTGAATATAAGGTTTACGTCGTGTTAGATAAAATGTGCCGCAATTCTTCAATCGCGTAATACCCAAAACGCGCAACATAAAGTCGTGCTAAATGAGGGTCTACTGTATATATATACATATATATGGAGAGTAAAACAAAGGTGAAGAGAGTGCAAAAGAAGAGCAGATGAAAGAATGGGAGAGGCTCTGTCAAGAAATTTTGCTGAAAACAAGAAAAAAATTTGGAGTGAGATAAACAAGGTAAGAAAGCCTAGGGAACGAATGGATTTGTCAGTTAAAAACAGAGTAGGTGAGTTAGTAGATGGGGAGCTGGAGGTATTGGGTAGAGGGCGGGAATATTTTGAGGAACTTTTAAATGTCAAGGTGGTAATTTCATGTACTGGCCAGGGAGGTACAACATCGTTTAGGATGAAGAAGAGCAGGATGTGAGTGTGGGGGAGGTGCGTGAGGCATTACGTAGAATGAAAGGGGGTAAAGTAGCTGGAACTGACGGGATCATGACAGAAATGTTAAAAGCAGGGGAGGATATAGTGTTGGAGTGGTTGGTATTTTTGTTTAACCCTTTCAGGGTCCGTGCCGTAGTTCTACGGCTTTGAGTTCAGGGTCTAAACCGTAGTTCTACGTCATGAGCTCAGCTCACTCAGATAAGCTTTGAGCGCAAATTTGGGCCAGATATGAGAGAATACATCTATGTGGTAAGTGTGCACCACATAAAACAAATCCTGCAGCACACAGTGCATAATGAGAAAAAAAAAACCTAAACCGCAATTTTCGATTAAAACAGCGACTTTGCAGTGTTTTTTCGTATACTTTGTATAGTTGTATTTGAATTTCTTGGTCTCATTTGATAGAATGGAAGATACATTAGATATAGAGATGATTTTGATTGGTTTTAGTACTGCAATGGTTTGAAACTGAGCTCAAAATAGCGGAAATGTTAAATTTTGCCTATGTTCAAGAGTAAACAAATGACCTCACATCGCCTAATACGCACCAGCTGGTGGGTCTAATATACGTTCACAAATGTGGTGATATTATTTGTACAATATTACAATATTGCATAACAGTTAATCTTCCATTTTTTGGTTTGAATAAAAATTCATTATGTGAATAAAAATAAAAATGGAATTCATTTGTAAAGACTGAAAACGTAACTAATGAACACAGGAAATGTTAGTTTAGTGCCAGGAAGGCCTGCATTGTTTATTATGCACCCTATTTTGAAATTGGAATATTTTGAACTTTGAGTTAAAATTTCTAAATTACCAATTTCAATCACTTTATTTTGTAGTTGAAACAGTTGATCATGATTTCTTGTGCTCAACGATAGAATAGAAGTAATACTATGAAATAGCCAAGAATTTGGTCGACGGGAATAATGTAATTGGCCTAAAATGGGAGTCAAAGTCCAAAATCGCTGACACATCAAAATTGTGAGAGCATAATTTCGTCAATTTTCAATCAAATTTGTACTTTTTGTTTTATTACTTTCAGAAAAGATTCTCTACCATTTCATAAGAAAAAATAAGAATTTTTTTTTTAAATTCTTGAAACTGGCACACCACTTCCAAAATGGCCTTGGACCCTGAAAGAGTTAATAAATGTATGAAAGAGGGAAAGGTACCTGGGGATTGGCAGAGAGCATGTATAGTTCCTTTATATAAAGGGAAGGGGATAAAAGAGAGTGTAAGAATTATGGGGGAATAAGTTTACTTAGTATACCAGGTAAAGTATATGGCAGGGTTATTATTGAAAGAATTAGAGGTAAGACAGAGAGGATTGCAGATGAGCAAGGAGGCTTCAGAGTGGGTAGGGATGTGTAGATCAAGTGTTTACAGTGAACATATATGTGAACAGTATTTAGATAAAGGTAGAGAAGTTTTCATTGCATTTATGGATTTAGAAAAGGCATATGATAGAGTGGATAGGGAGCAATGTGACAAATGTTGCAAGTGTATGGAATAGGTAGTAAGTTACTGAAGGCTGTAAAGAGTTTTTATGAGGATAGTGAGGCTCAGGTTAGGGTGTGTAGGAGAGAGGGAGATTATTCCCAGTAAAAGTAGGTCTTAGACGGGGATGTGTAATGTCACCATTGTTGTTTAATATATTTATAGATGGGGGTTGAAAAAGAAGTAAATGCTAGGGTGTTGGGGGAGGGGTGGGATTAAATTATGGGGAATTAAATGCAAAATGGGAGTTGACACAGTTACTTTTGCTGATGATACTATGCTTATGGGAGATTCTAAAGAAAAGTTGCAAAGGTTAGGGGACTAGTTTGGGAGGGCGGACAGGTATGAAAGTTGAAAGTGAACATAGATAAGAGTAAGGTGATGAGGTATCAAACGATTTAAATAAAGAAAATTGATATCACATTGGAGGGAGGGATTATGGAAGAAGTAAATGTTTTCAGATATTTGGGAGTTGACGTGGTCAGCGATGGGTTTATGAAGGATGAGGTTAACCATAGAATTGATGAAGGAAAAAGGTGAGTGGTGCTGAGGTATCTGTGGAGACAAAAACGTATCCATGGAGGCAAGGAAGGAATGTACGAAAGTATAGTGGTACCAACACTCTTATATGGGTGTGAAGCATGGGTTGCAAATGCTGCAGCTAGGAGGAGGCTGGAGGCAGTGGAGATGTCCTGTCTAAGGGCAATGTGATGTGTAAATATTATGCAGAAAATTCTGAATGTGGAAATTAGGAGAAGGTGTGGAATTACTAAAAGTATTTGTCAGAGGGCTGAAGAGGAGTTGTTGAGGTGGTTTGGTCATTTAGAGAGAATGGACTAGGAATGACTTGGAGAGCGTATAAATCTGTAGGGGAAGGAAGGCGGGGTAGGGTCGTCCTAGAAAAGGTTGGAGTGAGGGGAAAGGAGGTTTTGTGGGCGGAGGGCTTGGACTTCCAGCAACCGTGTGTGGAGCTGTTAGATAGGAGTGAATGGAGACGAATGTTTTTTGGGACCTGACGAGCTGTTGGAGGGACCAGGGTAACATTTTGTGAAGGGATTCAGGGAAACCAGTTAATTGATTTAGTTGGACTTGAGTCCTGGAAATGGGAAGTACAATGCCTGCACTTTTAAAGGAGGGTCTGGGATAGTGACAGCTGGGAGGGACTATTCTCAGCTGTCATATCTGAGTGCCTCTGCAAAGACAGTGATTATGTATGGGGTGTGGTGAAAGTGTTGAATGATGATGAAAGTATTTTCTTTTGGGGATTTTCTTTTTTTTTTTGGGGTCACCCTGCCTCGGTGGAGACGGCCACTTGTTGAAAAAAAAAAATGAACAAATTTTTTCTAATTGATGATAATTGCCAAAGGGGTTTTACAAAAAAAGGTAATGTAAAGAAAGGAAATTGAAAGTAAACAAAAAGAAAGGGGATGAGAGCAAATGTTATCTTGGCAGAAAACGAGGTAGTCTCAATAATGAAAGATTGAAAGTCACTTAAAAAAAGGGGTTTGGAGGAGGAATTATTTAGATATTTAGTGGTGTTTGGTATATGGGTTTTTTATAAAATGGAAAAATAAAGTATTCGCCCTTTTTGGGGGCGACGGCCCTTTTCGGGGAAACCTGTTCCTGGGGTTAATTTTTTTAAAAAAAATATTTTTCTTATGGAATGATAGAAAATTTTTTTTCCGATCAAACGCCACCAAAATTATAATTTTGATAAAAAAACGGAATTATTTTTTCGCGGGTTAGCGGTATTGATGATTTTTTACGCAGGGGCATTTCGCCCACTTTGACTTATTTTTGGAAATTTTCCAATGTTTCAGTCTACTAAAATTATAGCTATTTCAAGAACTCTATTTGTTTCATTGAGTACAAAAAACCCCATTTCCAACAACTACCCAAAAAAGTGGTAAAATGGCAATTTCAACAAATTTCAAAATGGGGGCCAGAATAAACAAGGCAGACATTCCTGGACTAAAATAACATCTTCCTGTTCATTAGTCATGTTCCAGGCCCCTCTTTACATTTTTTTTGCTTTTCATTTTGAATTTTATTCTCACAAAAAAATAGAAGTTTAAAATGTTGGGGTATACAACTGCATCATTGTATAAATGGTATAAATAATATCAGAGCACTTGTGCATGAATATTAGACTCCCCATTTGATGTATTTGGGGACGCAGGTGTGATTTGTTTACTCCCATCTTTAAAACCCCGAACATTTTCCAATTTGAGCTCAATTTCAAGGTACTTGTCATTGTCAAACAATTTTAAAACCCATCTTTATTTCTAAAATTATATCTTCCTTCCCCTATCAAATGAGCCCAAAAAAAACGAGAATACATCAATAAATACCATACGAAAATAGACTAAAAGTCGCTTTTAAAAAAAAAAAAAAGGGGTCAGTTTTTTTTCCTCTCATTATGCAGTGTGGGTAGGGTTTTTTTTATACTGTAAAACTGACCACATAGACCCTTTTTTTTCATATGTGGGCCCCAACCATTTTTTTTCCCACTTAATTTGAGGCCTTTTAGAATTTACGTGTTTTTAGAAGGCTCCAACCCTCTGTAAACGTAAGTACCCCCCCAACCCCCCAAAGGGTTAAAATTTTTGATTTTGCTCACTAAAAAAGTAAAGAACAGTATGATGTAAAGGAAAGAATGCAAGAGGGATTCAGAAAGATTTTTTTTGACGGTGACACTAAGATTTTGAAATTTAAAATTTTTAACCTTCAGGTTCGTATTTCAAATACATAATATTTGTAAACATTATAATAATAATAATAATAATAATAATAATAATAATAATTTTTATTTAGACATGGTACAATGATACATAGTAAAGACATGAAAAAAAAAAATACATAGTTCAGAAAAAAAGAGATGAATTTTAAAACCCCCCAAATATGCTGTGCATTGCGGGATTTTAAGATTAATTAATATTAGAAAAATGGTAAAAAGTTATGATTGATAATTTATAAAATTAGTATAATTGTGTATCTGTTAAAAAATTTGAGTATAAGTTGAACATAATAATTTATTGATTGTAGCAATGAAAAAAATTGAGTGAGATAACAATTTAAAACAATTAGTTGCTGAAAAAAGATTACGGGGGGATTATAATGTAAATGTTTTTTGAAACAGTTAGTTTTTTATGGTTTTTTATAACAGGTTTTTTATCTAATGATTAATCAGGTTTTTTTTATTTAAATGATTATTCTACTTTTTGGGGTGTTTGATATTTGCATTTAGGTTTCAAATGGTTTTTACACGTTTGAATTGGGGACAGGCAGGGTTTCTTTTTGGTATGACAGGGGAAAGAATTCCAAATTTTCGTGCCTTTATATGCATTGGGGGTTTTTTAAAATGCTAGATGGACACAGGGGGAAACGAGGAGTGATCTGTGTCTAGTCTTAAGGGGGATGTGTCCTGTTAAAAAATTTGGAAGGGGGAAATTTGGGGTGGGGGTTTAAATTTGCATAGAGTGTTCTATGTATGTAATAGGGGCAAAAAAAATGGATGTCTTGTATGGGTGAGTAAGTTTTTTGGTTTTTTTTAAAATTGGTGGGGGATGTTGTCTGGATTTTAATTTTGTTATCATTCTAATTGGGCCTTTTTTTTGTTATTAATGGTCTGAGGGGGAGTTTTGGGGGCTGAGCCCCACCAAAATTTTCCATTGGGGGAGGTAGGGGGGAAAAGGGGGAGTGAAAGGGGGAAAGGGGAGCTGGGGTTTGGAACATAGTACCGTATCTTGATAGTATTCCCAAGGGGGTTTTTGACTTTCTTGGGGAAAATTTTTGTATAGTGTCTGAAATTTTAGGTCCGTCAAGATGGATTTAAGAATTTTCCCCCCGGGGGGTTTTGTGATATGGGACCCGTTTATCAATTTGTTAATGGTTCGTTTCAGCTTTTTTCCCAAATGGATAAAAAAAATTTTGTCAATATTGAGAGTAAGTTTGTTAGTCATCATCCAGGTAGATATTTTCTGCAACCCCCATTTACAGTGTTCTAGATTTGTAAGTACAGGGGGAACCCCCTTTTCGCTTTTAATTTGTTCCAAAAGTCTGACAAAACCAAATTTCGAATTTTTAAATAAAGCCATATTTCCCATAAGAAATATAGGGGGAACCCCAGTTTGGGGGTAATCCGTTCCAGGAGCAAGGCCTAAAGTCGAAGCGGCCAAGCCAAGCAATATTTCCCATAAGAAATAATGTAAATACAATTAACCGTTTTCCGACGCCCCCAAAATATTCACAAAAAAAAATTTTATAAAGATTAACTAAGGTTTTTTATACACACAGCAATATAAATATATGTAAAGAATAAAAATTTTAATTAAACATTTAAATGAACATTTAAA
>WNWK01055685.1:0-11203 GCA_009830355.1 Cherax destructor
ATAAAAATGGAAAGAGGAATAAAAAAGGGGATGTAAATAGCGTGCTGAAAATATCCACCCAAAGCAGGACTCGTAGCAATGGTTTCAAGTTGGAAAAGTTCAGATTCAGGAAGGAAAAGGAAAAGCCGGGTTTTGGGAATAGAGTTGTGGATAGTGGAAAAAATTTCCCGAGACCGTCATAGATGCTAAGACGTTGGGGTTTTTTAAAATAGGTTAGATAAATACTGGGTGGGTTTGAGTTTGGACTTGTACTGGTCGTAGCCTCTAATTCCTTAAGTGGAAGTGACCTGACCAGGTGGTCCTAGATAATTATATGAGTGGGTGGGGTTGGGTGTGAGTTGGTCCTGACTGCTTGTGTACTAGGTCAGATGCAGTGCTCCTTCCTTAAGTGAATGTAACCTGACCTGGGGGTCGGGGCATTTTTTGTGTTGGAACTTGGACCCTGCCTCGCAGGGGATAGGCCTGCTGTATTTCCTTTTTTTTATGTTTTTATGAGTTTATTGTAGTGTGGGAAGCGGGGGTTTAGCGATCCCTGACATAGTATAGGGCCTCCCGGCAATACCAGGGCGAGGAAAAAAGTGTTGGACAACCTGACAAACTTCACTAGTATTTTATTTCTGGTTTTTTTATCACTGGTATCATACCCTTGCTGTCCACTCACTACAGATCTTTATTTCGGTTAATATTGGCAGAATCTGCCTGGCTCAACTCCACCAGTCACAAAAACCAGCCACTTGTGGGATGTTGGAGACTCGGGGAACAACATTCGGCCTCAAATCTGGTCATCCACAGTTCTCAATGTGTCTCTTGCTTGTAATCTTCTTTTGTACAGTGTATATACATTGTACATATACTTGTCTTTATGTAGTATAGAAATATATTAAGTATTTACTCTTTTGCTGTTTTTTCTCATCCTACCTTGGCTGTCTTACTGACACAGTTACGCTCAGGTGAATAGGCCACGAGACTACACTTGTACATGTAATACTTACCCCCTCACTCGTGTGCTGAAGCACAAAAACCAAGCTGCATCAATTTTCATCGTTTAATCAAACTAAATCACTATCAAATAAATATGAGCTCTCTACACATGTACAGAATGAATACTCATATAATAATAATGCATTTTTTAGAAATAGATCCATTTAAAAAAATTATTAATTCTTTAGTTCTTGACCCATATCTGCCAAGCTAATATCAGAGTAAAATTTTAGAATAAGGGGTGCTGTGTTTTCTGACTGGGTTTGATTAATGTCCCCCGTCCAGTCAGTGTGGAGTCCAACTAATAACCTGCTGCCCATCCTAATACCAAAAACATTTCTCCTCTATTCTCACATTGGCCAGTGTGATGTGATAGACGTGTAGGTCTCAGTGAAGGTATGTTGCTCCCCTATACATTAACTCCCAAAGTCAAATGTGATTCAATACACTGGGGGTACTTATGTGGAGGGGTGATTGGGCCATACACCTAGAGATACCTGCATGTGTCACCCACAACCGTCTCATCTATAGTGAGATATAACCTTTATACAAGACCTGTCTTAAGGGGTAAAAACCCCCACCCCACTATAACCATGTGACTGGGGAAAGGGGCGATACATCCCCATGGGCACTCATAGGGGGCTGCAGTATCCCAAGTATTTGGAGGGGTTTAGGTGTTGTATAATTAAGCCAAAATTTAAAACTAACTCTAACTTAGCTTAAATACTATAAGTAGTACTGCAAAAACATCAGCTTGTGTAGACTTAAGTATAAGTCTTACAACATGACTCGCGAAAACGTAATGACACGATTGCAAACAAAAATACCACGGGTGGGGGTTTGAACCCTATCAAGTCTCAAAACTCCAACCTCGCGTTAACCACTGGGCCAGCAAGGTTGTTAAGTCTTACAAATTAAGAGTATATAAAGAAATGTGGGACCCCCATAGGCATGGTGGGGGGTGCATGTCTCCCCCTCTACCCCTTACCTAGGGGGGGCTAAAAGTCTGGAAAATTCAACTGCGAGATTTTCCAAAAAAAATACTTAAATAAATATAAAAAGTTAACAATCCAAGCCTTTGATAAAAAGAAAATCTGGAATATTTTTCTTGAATGTTTTCGATGTTTGCACAGGCAAATTGCACCTATAAGAAAACTGGTCCCAGAGGCCAGATTATAACTGCTGGTTATTAAACCGATTTTTTTTGGGAAAATTGGGAATCCCTATATATTGGTTCAGAAGTTGGAATAACAAAAATGTTTTAACGGAACATAAATTACGGCAGAACCAGAAACATACTCAGAAAGTAAATAATTGAATTTACCATTGTCAAATTGATGTCAAAAGAATCTTTTTTTAAATAAAAGATGAGAGGCAGATCGAATAGGACCAAAGAGGACTTGGATTAAAATACCATTTAAAAAATAAATTATGGAAACAGTAAACCATGCAGTGCATTTTCTAAATAAAAAGAATAGTTACTCAATTACAAATGGGAGTTCTGTTGGTCCAGTAGCACGCACACACACACACACACACACACACACACACTTTCCCACTTTCCAATCCCAACGCACTCAGATCACATTTGAGAAAGAAGTTGAAGGTTTGCATACAAATGCAGATGGTATAACAAATAAATGTGGAGAGGGCATGAAAGAATAAAGGAGACATCCAGACATACAGCACTCACAGAAACGAAACTCACCAGGATGATAACAGATGAATCTTTCCACCCGATATCAAATCAGAAAGATAGAGGAAGCAGAGGGGGAGGAGGAGTTGCACTGCTCATTAAGAACCGGGCGGAATTTGAGGAAGTGGAAGGAATGGATGGAATGGGCGAAAGGACTACATATTAGAACAATTCAGTCTGAGGGCCATAAGGTGGTAATTTGCTGTAATGTACAACCTGCCACAGAACTGCAGAAGGCCAAGAGAAGAATATACGATGAGAGCAACAGAGCAATGGTAGACACACTAGCTTAGAGTGTGGCCACAAGACCCACATGGGGAGAGCAAAGTTACTAGTTATGGGTGATTTCAATCACCTTGAGTAGTTCGGACATCAAGGATACGTATGAAAGGCCCCTTGAGCCAGTGGATCATTTGGTTCTGTGTTTTTATTATATAGTTGAGCTACAAGTGGAGAGAGGAGCAGGAATAGAAGGGAGAAATTAAAATCACAAAAAGGGGGAACTACACAGTCATGAGGAATCCTCTACAAGACGTTCAGTTGAAAGAGAATTGGCAGGAAAACCACAAAGAAATGATGGAATATGCATTGCCAACCAAATGCAAAAGAGGCAGAGGAGAGTAATATCCTCAATGAAACAGAAGTACGGGAAGACCAGAACGAGTCCTTGGTTCACCCAAAGGTGTAGGGAGGCAAAACTAAGTGCACTAGAGAATGGAAAAGTACAGAAGACAAAGGACCCAGGAAAATAAAGAGATTAGCCAAAGAGCCAGAAACGAATATGCACAGGTAAGAAGGGAGGCTCAGCGACAATACGAAAATGATATAGCATCAAAGTCAAGTCTAACCCAAAGCTGTTGGGGACATAGTCATTATCAGAGGAAAACAACAATAAGGACCAGGTAATCAGGCTGAGGAAGGAAGGTGGGTTCACAAGAAACGACCAAGAGGTATGTGAAGAGTCAATTTGAGATTTAAAGAAGTATTTACAGAGGAGACAGGAATGACTCCAGGAATTCAGAAATAGGGAGGTATACCAACAAGTGCTGGATGAAATACACACAACTGAGGAGTCCTGGGACCTGTATTTTTTTTGGTATTGGAATACTCGGGGGGGAAACTCGAATGCCCTGTTTAAGATATGAAGTTAATGAGAAAATTTAAAACAGCGAGATCAGGCGGGACTACAAAGAGACCAGACGGGCACAAGCCCTTAAACCCCTTAATTTAACCCCTCCAAATTAAAGTCATGAAATCGGGGAAGGCAAAAAGGCAGACAAGATAATAAGGGGGCCAAAGATCAAACCTCCTCCAAGGAAAAAATTTTGGGGGGATATAATACCAGCCCTCTCCGAGGAAAAACATCAATCAGATAACTGTGCAGATACGGGCGGCTGGCAAAACCAAAATAGCGTTCCAATACCTACTGGTCGTTTGACTCTGTACACCATATACGTCAGGATACTGGGGTATGGCCCCCCGGGCACCCGGCCCGGGAAAAAAGAAAAGTGCAAGGTTTCAACTAGTCCCAGAGCAAGGGGGTTGTCCACGAAAAGGTTAAAGGGGAAAACCCGACGACCTGGGGGACAGGGGGGTTAGGGAGACAGATAACGCATAAAAACTGGGGGAAAAAATAATGGGCAGAGCAAAATGTTCCAGAGGGGAAAAGAAAAACAAGGGGAGCCCCCTGGTTCAAATTAGTTATAAAAAAGATTTTCACAACAGACATTTACATATTGGGGAGCCAGAACCAAGAGCAACAACCTCCCCCCAAAGGCCCCTTGAACATGTAAAAAAAAAATTAATTTTGTCCTATTTTTTTTAAAAATTTTAAGTCAAAAGGGGGTTTTCCTTTTTTTTTTTAATAAATTAAAAAAAAGGTAAAAAAATTTTTTGAAGATACTGAAACTTTCTATAAAAGACTTGACTTATCTATGTCTTGCCATTTTTTGGCTTTTCCCACAAAAAATTTAAAAAATAAAATGTTTGAACAAATATTTGACTTTTTTGAAATTTTTTCTTTTCGTGCCCAAAATATTAAAGTTTTTGTTCAATTTAAAACCCAGGGAACAATGTTTTCTTTTGGGGAAATTATCAAATTTTTAAATAAAATTTAGTATCTTTTTTTTTTCAAATTTTTTTTAAAAAAACCCAAATTTCCTTCAAACCCCTTCGTTTCATCTTTTTTAACCCTTTTAAAAAAATATTTTCCTATAAAGACAATGTGGAACATCTTTCCCCAAAGGTTTTTTTAAAATACCAAAATGTCTCTGCATGCAAAAAATTTGAAACACGGGTTTCTTTACAGGGGCAGAAAGTAAGGACCCAAAAAAACTATAATGTAAAAAATAATGGTTGATTTTTATTAACCAAAATTTAACATTACAAAATATTGGGCCTGAATAAAAAATTACAACCACTGGGGGAGGTGGGGGGAAAAAAGGGGGAAAAGTGAGGGAAGGGGCACCTTTGGGTCGGTATACGAAAAAGGGGGGGGTTTTGGGCAAATGGGTGGGGGGCATAGGAAGGGGGGGTGGCGATGGACGGGAACGTGGGCGGAAGCTTTTGGGGGGTGAACACCCCAAGGGCAGGAAGGTGCGCATCTGGGCTGGGGGGTTTGGGTGTTTTTCCCCCGTAGGGGGGGCCCCAAACGAATCTGAGTAAACTGGTCAGACTGCCCCAATCACGCTTCTGGGTCAGTGTTTGGGATAGAACAGATGATCTAGTGCTTGTGGGGCGTCAAAGCTTTTTGGGGAAAACGTTTTAAAAACGTACAAAAAAACTGCATTAAACGCCCAAATTTCCCCCCAAAAAAAATTTCAATAATAAATAAAAAAAAAGCTTCACACTGAAAAAAGGGCCCACGGGGCTAAGTTTCCCCATACAAAAAGAAAGAAAAAGGACAAAAGAAACTAATGTGACTTTTTTTTTGGGGGCAACGTTCCTCTCCAGGAGCTTTTCGCCTTTTCAAGGATACAGGGGCACGGGTGGGAAAAATATCCAAAGGGGGGTGAAAACTAGTGGTGGTAAAATAGTATGATATAAGTAGTAAGTAAACAAAAAAAGGGAGAACAATCAATATGCACATGGGAAAGGGGCAAAAAAAATACTTGGGTAGTAAAAAAAAGGGTTTGGGGCAAATATTTTTCAGTATATATAACCCCTGTGTCCTTTTTCCCTTTGGTTTGGGGAAAACCCCTGAAGGAAACGTTGCCCAATAAAATGCCCCAAATAGTTCATTTTGTTTTTATTAACATATTGTTTTAATTCCCCAAATATTATTACAATAGTAGGGGCTTTATTTTTGGGGAAAAATACTTTTGAAATTGTTTTGGGGGGCCTCCTACAGTGTATCCCTCATTTTGTGAGGTGTTGCCTCACTGTTTTTGGGGGCACCTCACTGTGATAGGTCACCTCACTGGGGGGGTTTCGTCACGGTTGGGGAAAAACCCCACTGTGAGGGGCCTCCGTGTTAAACACCTCATTTTGTTGGGGGTTTCCTCACTTTTTTAAAATTTTAACCCCACCCAGTGCCCCCCCTGTGTTAGGAGCACCTCACGGGGTTTTTTCACTTTTTAGGAAACACCTCACTGTGAGTTTTTCCTCACTGTTTTAAAATTCACCCCCCTGGGGTTTGCCTCACTTTTTAAAAAATCACTGTGGGGGTTGCCTCACTGTTTTTGGTAGCACCTCACTGTGGGGGTTGCCTCATTTTGGGAAACCCCCTCACTGTGAGGTGTTCCTACTTTTTTAAAAGGGAAAAAAAAAAACCAGCAGTTCAGACACTAGGACGTTACAAAAAAAAAACCCCCTTGGGGGCAAGTGATCAGGGGGTTTTTCTGTGCTTTGAATACATAAAAAGTTACAAGTGAAAAAAGGGTAACAGGAGCTGGGGGGAAAAACCAAATTTTTGGGGGATTACACAGATATGAAGAACTTCATGGGAATTCAGTGGGACAGAAATTTGGGGGGGAAAGTCTGTAAAGAAATGATGGAATAAAAAAAAAAAATGCAAGGAGGCAGGGGAAAAAGGGTTTTTTCCCAAGGGCAACAGAAATAATGGGAAGACCAGAATGGTTGGTTTCCCAAAAAGGGGGGCAGGGGAAAAAATAAATGCACTAGAGAAGGGAAAAAAAATACAAAAGACAAGGACCCAGGAAAAAAAGGGGAAAAATTTGTCGACGAGCCAGAAACAGTATGCACAGATAAGGGGGGCCCCCGCAAGTACGAAAAAACATAGCATCGAAAGTCAAGTCTGACCCGAAACTGCTGTTTAGCTGGTCCAAAAATCAATTTATCAGGCTGAGGAAAAAAAGGGGGGGGAATTTTCAAGAAACGATCAAGAGGGATGTGAAGAGCTCAACACGAGATTTAAAAATATTTTAAAAAGGGGACAGGAAGAACTCTGGGGAAGACAGAACGGGGGGGGGACATCAACAAGGAAAAACCAACACGTGTTGGGTTAAAAAAGAACGAGGAGGGGGGGGAAGAAAAAGCTAAAAAACCTTGATACCTCAAAGGCTGGGACCCGACAACATCTCCCTGTGGGTCCTTAGAAAGAGAGCAGAGACTCTTTTTAGCCACTAACCACGTCTTAACACATCACTCGAAACTGGCAACTACCTGAGCTATGGAAGACAGCAAAAGTAATTCCCATTTTTAAGAAAGGAAGCAGAAACGAGGCACAGAACAGAACAGAACAAGATTATAAATGACAGCCTGCACGGATTCAGGAAGGTAAATCCTGTGTCACAAAACCTCCTGGAGTTTTTGACAAGGTAACAGAGGTATGACATGAGAAAGAAGGTGGGTTGACTGCATTTTCTTGGACTGCAAGAAGGCCTTCGATACAGTTCCTCACTGAGATTAGTGCAGAAGCTAGGGATCAGGCACGTATAACAGGAAGGGCACTGCAATGAAACAGAGCATACCTGACAGGGAGGTAACAAGCGAGTCATGGTACGTGATGAGAGGTACCACAGTGGGCGACTGTGACGAGCGGGTCCAAAAGGGTCAGTCCTAGGATCATTGCTATTTTTGTATATGAGAATGACATGATGGAAGGGATAGACTGAGAAGTGTCCCTGTTTGCAGATGATGTGAAGTTAATGAGTAGAATTAAATCAGATGAGGATCAGGCAGGACTACAAAGAGACCTGGATGGCTGGACACGTGGTCCAGCATCTGGCTTCAGTTTAACCCGGTAAATGCAAAGTCATGAAGATCGGGAATGGCAAAGAAGACCGTAGACAGAGTATAGGCTAGGTGGCCAAAGACTGCAAACCTCACTCAAGGAGAAAGATATTGGGGTGAGTATAACACCGTGCACGTCTCCGGAAGCACACATCAACCAGATAACTGGTGCAGCATATGGGCTCCCTGGCAAACCTGAGAATAGCGTTCCGATACCTTAGTAAGGAATCGTTGAAGACATTGTACACTGTGTATCGTCGGCCCATATTGGGTATGCAGCACCAGTTTGGAACCCACCCTGGTCAAGCACGTCAAGAAATTAGAAAGTGCAAAGGTTTGCAACAAGGTTAGTTCCGGAGATAAGGGAATCCTATGAAGAAAAGTTAAGGAAATCGGCCTGACGACACTGGAAGACAGGAGGTTGATGTTACATGATAACAACATACAAAATACTGTGTGGAATAGATAAGGTGGACAGAGACAGGATGTTCCAGAGGGGACATGAAACACAGGGGTCACAATTGGAAGTTGAAGACTCAGATGAGTCAAAGGGATGTTAGGAAGTATTTCTTTAGCCATAAAAGTAGTCAGGAAGTGGAATAGTCTAGCAATTGATGTGTGGGCAGGAACTATACATAGCTTTAAGACGAGGTATTATAAAGCTCATGGAGCAGGGAGAAAAGGACCCAGTAGCAGTCAGTGAAGAGGCGGGCCAGGAGCTAAGTATCGGACCCTGCAACCACAATTAGATAATACAATTAGGTGAGTACACACACACACACACTCACATGCACACACACACAAAACAGCACACACATGCACTACAAAAGATTTCCCATAAGGAGGCTCAGAGGGAAAGTCAAAGGATCAGAGGAAGATGTTCCTGGTAAGGAATGGATGGAAGTGCAATGTAAAAGGTTGGAACAAGAGTGGGAGAGCAAACTAGGTGAGCTTTCTGTGAAAATGGAAAAGAGGATGGATGCGGAGAAGAAGAAATGGGAGTTACAAGCTGAAACTGCAGACACCAAGATATGGGCCCTAGAATATGAGGGCTGTTTCTTAGATTAGACATGACAATGGAGAGAAGGTATACCCTATTAAACAAGGAACCCAATGAAAAGCAAGCCAGACCGAGGAATGTAGGGGAGAGCTGTTAGGAGCAGGGATAGCAGTGAGGGAGAAGGTAGAGAAGATTACAGATTCCATGCAGAGGTACGACCATGCCACCAAGAGTGTGAGGGAAAGTTCATAGATAGAAGTGATGGAAGTGTGAATGTCTGTATAAGTGCTAGTAGTGATAGTCTGCTCGTTTAGGTGGGGTAAGTATCTAGCTCAGCTGTACCCCCTTCTTCCACCGGGAGAGGTGACATGCTAGACTCCGGCCAGGGGATAATCACTCAACTATTCTCCCCTCTCCACTGTAAGTCTTCCAGCCACTTCTGTCTTATTTTATGTTACGAGCTTCACTCGTTATTATTTTATTACGAGCTTACTCGTTATTATTTTGTTACGAGCTTCCTCGTTATTATTTTATTTGAGCTTACTCTTATTATTTTATTAGAACTTCACTCGTTATTATTTTATTACGAACTTCACTCTTATTATTTTATTACAAGCTTCACTCGTTATTATTTTATTACGAAACTTCACTCGTTATTATTTTATTACGACTTCACTCATTATTGGCTATTACAACTTACTCATTATTATTTTATTACGAGCTTCACTCTTATTATTTTGTTCAGCTTCACTCGTTATTATTTTTTACGACTTCACTCATCATTTTTGGAGTACTTTGTGGCTCTGCCCTTGCCTTAGTAAAACTAGCATAATTTTGTCTCACCATTTCTTTTGGAAGGCCTTATGCCTATTATAAGAATGTGTATCAGAATGGTGAAATAATTTGTCTCTCTCCCTTTATAGCTGTATGTACCAGTTTGAGCCACCTGGCACAACGCTGAGGGTGAAGGAACCGTCTCCAAGAGATTTGAGACTGAATCATCACTTTTATACTGCCCACATCTGCTGTAACACTATAGCCAGCCACAGCCACCTGAGTCACCCACGGACCCACCTGAGTCTGCTCTTTGTCGACATACGGTTTTGGAAAATCTTACATCCCTCAAACAAGTGGTTTTTGCCACCGTATCGATTAAGTGAATACCAGCAAGGAGTTCAAAAAATGTATCACTTATGTGTCAAAAATCGACACGTCCCAATCCATCTGTAAAAATTAGCTGTTGCAACGTAGTCTTATTTGTTATTTTTATTTTTCATTTTTTTTTCACAATAGGGTTTGTTTGCTATTCATGTTTAAGTTTTTTTTTTATAAAACTTTCATTAATAATGGCTTATTTTTTTTTATTTTTTTCTTTTTCTGTTCTTGGTTTTTCCCAAGAGGAACCAGCCTTGTTCTTCTTGAAATGCAAGATTGAACAGAGTCTGAGTATACCTTCACAAAGAGTTGAAAAAAAGGGGACTGGCTATGTTCAAACGGACCCAAAGACACGAGGGGAAACAATGGGGGGAGGGGAGGAGAAGTCGTGTTTATTAATGGGTTTCAGGAGGTAAAAAACAAGCAAGGTTTGGGAGAAATAAAAACAAAGATTGAAAACATCAAAGGAATAAGCGGGGGAAATGACTGGTTTTTTTAATAAAGGGGTTTTTGAAAGGAATATCGGCTGGTCAAACTGATTTTCAAGACGAAATGGGTGGAACAGGAACCTGCAAGAGAAATCATGGCAGAAGGGAAACATACTACAAAGGAAGAAGAAACAAAGGGTGGAAGAGGCAAAACAAGTCAGCAGGGCAGCGGGTCAGAAAACAAGCAAACTCCAAAAAAACCACCATCAGAAACCCCCCAACCAAACATTATCCCAACACAAACCACAATCCACCTTTTAGATCCCCCCCCAACATGGAGAAACCCATAGCCCTACCGGGGGCCCCCCCCCCTAGACCCCCCCAACCTTTCTTTTGTCAAAAAGAGTTTTGGAAAAAATCTGCCCTCCCAAACAAGTGGTTGTTTCCACCGTCATAAAGTGAATACCACAAGGGGTTCAGAAAAGTGTATCAGCTTAGTGCAAGAACATCGACACGTCCCCCTTTCCCTCTGTAAAAAATTTCTGTTAAGTAGTTATTTGTCTATTTTTATTTTTCTTTTTTATTCACAAAAGGTTTTTTGTTTTGTTTGTTTTTTTTATTTCATAAATCTTTCTATTCAAAAAAATTTTTTTATTTTTGTCTTTTTTTTTCTTTGGGAATTTTCCTAAGAGGAACCAGCCTTGTTTTCTTGAAAAGCAAGATTGAACGAGTCTGAGTATAGCCTTTACA
>WNWK01055686.1:0-11202 GCA_009830355.1 Cherax destructor
ACACACACAAAAACACCACACACACACACACACACACACACACACACACACACAAACACACACACACACACACACAACAAACACACACACACACACTCACACACACACACATACACACTAAGACGGGTATGATAAAGCCATGGACGGGGAGAGCAGATACCCAGTAGCGGGCAGCGCAGAGGGGGGGCCCAGGGCTGAGTCTCACCCCTGCAACCACAATTAGGTGAGTACAATTAGGTGAGTACACTCACACACACACACACACACACCCAGGCCAAGTGTCTAATCGACATGTACCTAAGACAAAATGGTAACTAACATAAGAAGAAGGATCACTGCAGCAGGCCTACTTGCCCATGCGAGGCGTCCCAGGTCAGTCACATTCATTTAAAGGGAGGAGAACGGCATCTGACCTAGTAGCACAAGCTATCAGGTCCAACCACACCCAACCACACCCACTCATGTATTTATCCAACCTTTTTTTAAAACTACACAACGTCTTGCTTCTATGACGGTACTCGGGAGTTTGTTCCAATCATCCACAACTCTATTACCAAACCAGTGCTTTCCTATATCCTTCCTGAATCTGATTTTCCAACATAAAACCATTTTTGCGAGTCCTGTCTATGCTAGTTTTTTTAGCACCTTTTACATCCTTTTTAAATTCCTGTTTTCCATTTATACACCTCAATCATATCCTCCGTAATTCTGCGTCTTTCTAGAGTGCAGATTCAGGGCCCTCAGTCTATCCTCAAGGGAAGATTTTGATACATGGGGTCAACTTTGTCATCTTTCCCGTGACTGTCATTACTGTTTGAGCAAGAGATTAGTATCTCTCATTACACCAAGTGTGAACAATACCTGGCTGAAAAAATGTCAAAACCCACAGGTGAACAAAATCCCCGACTGGCCCGTCAACACCAGCGGTGGGCAATACGACTGGAAAAATGTCAACACCAGCGGGGTGAACAATATCGATTTGAAAACGTCAACACCAGCAGTGTGAAAAATACCGACTGGGAACTGTCAACACCAGCAGTGAACAATACTTGACTGGAAAACTGTCAACACCGGAATTAGCAAATGACTGGGAACTGTCAACACCAGAGGTCTACCCCTTTTTGGGGGGCATTCCCGGGGTCCCCGCGGCCCGGTCTATGACCAGGCCCCTGTAATGGGCCCGATCAACGAGGCTGTTACTGCTGGCGCACGTAGTCCAACGTACGAACCACAGCCCGGCTGATCCGGTGTAAAAAATACCTGACTGGAAAACTGTCAACACCAGCGGTGTGAACATTACCACTGGAAAACTGTCAACACCAGCGGGGAAAATTGGGGGAACCCCAAAAATACCCCTGACGGGGAAAACTGTAAAAACCCCCCAAACCCGGGGGGAAAAAAAGGGTTCAACAATACCTGCGGGGAAACTTCAACACCAGCAGTGTCAACAATACCTGACTGGGGAAACCCCCTGTCAAAACCCACCCAAAAGGGTGTCACAATACCTGACTGGAAACGTAAAACCCCCAACCCAGGGCCAAAGGTATCAACGACAGTACCGGGGAACCCAAATTTAAAAATAAAAGAAAAAAAATCCTCATAATGCATCAGAAACAGAAAAGCATCGAGCTTTCCCATCACGGATTTCCCAAAGCAACGACGTAGACAGAATGTTTGATAAATCGTGAAAAACTTTCCTTCCTCCCAGTTTAATGATCGTGTCCGGAGATAAAAATCTCATGCCCCCAGGGACGTTTAGCTGAAGATTTACTAGCAAAGCAAGCACGAATAACGCAGAGAGCAAGCAGCGAGGAGTACCAGAGATGCCATCTATGTTTTACAACAGACAATGAGCACACACCCCGATCCTTATCTATTCAGAACTTTGTAAATTTTTATGTCTTTGATGGGGGCGGGTTTGGTACCCATCATAGTAACCAGCACATAACCTCAAATCTCTATTTTAAACCAATGTAATCTGTTCACATTAATTATAAATATTCCCTCCATCGTAAATTGATTACGATCAAAATGATCCTACTTAATATACCAGCCACTGAGACAGCGGAGAATGTAAACTAGGTCCCCCTGGGCCGGAGGGCCAATGATCACGATGGAGGCCTCGAAAAGTTCAGAGCCGTAACAGATCCTATCAAATTTAATTTGTTAATAACGGGGAACCCCGACTACTGTGTTGAAGTCTATTTATATCCTTTAAGTAAATATATGGTGGAAATATTCCATGGGCAGTGTAAACGATCATAACAGCCTGGACAACAGTTTAGTGTCCCCCCAACACAGGCAGTGTAAACGATCATAACAGCTGGACAAAGAGTTTTAAAAGGGGTGTTTCCTTTTCCCCTCAACACGGCAGTGGGACGATCATAACACCGGGACAACAGTTTAGTGTCTCCCTCAACACAGGCAGTGTGGACGTCATAACAGCCTGGACAACAGTTTAGTGTCTCCTAAACCCGGCAGTGTGGACGATCATAACAGCCTGGACAACAGTTTATTCCCCCCAACACAGGCAGTGTACGTCATAACAGCCTGGACAACAGTTTAGTGTCCCCCTCAACAAGGCAGTGTAAACGATCATAACAGACTGGCAACATTTTAGTGTCTCCCCAAAAAGGCAGTGTAACGATCATAACAGACTGGACAACAGTTTAGTGTCCCCCCTCAACACAGGCAGTGTAAACACATAAAGCCGGGACAACGGTTTAGTGTCTCCCTCAACACAGGAGGGGGAATATAACAGTAAAACGGTTTGTCCCCCCTAAATATAAACACTGAAATAATGTGCACATCATCATAGGCGCATATACACACACCACATAATACCCAAAATTTTTCCAAAATTTTTCCCCGGGAAAAACAAACGAACGCAAATGCAGACAATATAGAAGCAAATGACTAATGGGGAAGCAAATGTACTCAATGGGAAAACCCAAAGTACTCAAGTTCTCTCAGTTTAGTTTAATATCTTTATTATGCATCCCTACCCATGGTGGGCGGCGAAAAGGGTTACAGAGATACATAATGGGGCCCGGGACTGTACCTCAACATTACACAGATATATAATGGGTCCAAGGACTGCACCGCAAAGTTTTTATAGCTGAATAAGTCACAGTGATAATGAACTATTTATATGTTTATATCCGGCCACAATCCTAGTGTACTCAAACGTTTGCATATAACCTCTCACACATACACATCAAAATATACTCAAAATATATAATAGTCTCTCTCTCTCTCTCTCTTCTTCCCCTTTTTTTTTTTTTTTTTTTTTTTTTTTTTGTCATGGACTGGGAGAGTACCTATAATTACCGGTGAAAGGCGGGGCCAGGAGCGGGGCTCGACCCCTTTGAATCCCAACTAGGTATAAAAAACACACGTTCAAACCTAACTTCACAAGTACTAAACATAGGAATACCCCTTTGGTAAAATTGAAATTTTGCTTGTTAAACATGGGAACACTTGCTTGTTAAACATATGAATACTCGCTTGAGCGCTTGCTCATCGCTAAATACGAACACTTATTTCTTTTATGTTTTCTCTTGAAAGGTGATACATTATTTTCAAAATATAATGATACAGTATCTGTACTCAGTCTTACATTTTTAGGTACCCTCAGGATGGATACCATCTGTACTCAGTCTTACATTGTTTAGGTATCCCTCAGGATGGATACCTGAAAGTGTTTACCCAAATTTTTTTTTCCGTTCTTGTTATAATTATAACCTTAACTTTTGAAGTGGGTGGATGGGCAAGCCAGGGAAAGGCCTCGGTCAGATGACCAAAAACTTCAGCTGCAAGTCATATATGATTAAGACTCGCTTCAGAAAACATTTATTCTTTTTCCCTGACGAACCCCTTTAACCCTTCTAATCAAACCTTGATCCCTTTTTGTTGATATCTTCGGAACGTTTGATCCTGTAGATTTTAATTTTCACTGGTGGATTAGTATGTAGGGTATTTTCTGTTTGATATAAAAACCCTGAGAATGCCTCATCCGATTGGCGAAACTTTCACACTGTTATAAAAACTAAAAAAATGAATGATAGCTCAACGGTCTAAGGCGTCTGGGAATTTTGGCATACAAAAAATGGGGGGTTCGATCACTACCTGGAGTCTACCGGGAAAGCATTCCGTGGATCGCGTCCCCCGGCCCGGTCTATGACCAGGCCCCCCGGTAGATCAGGGCCTCACAACGAGGCTGTTACGTGGTTGCAATAGTCCACTGAACCCCCCCGGCTGATCTGGCACACTTTAGGTATCTGTCCAGCCCCCTCTTGAAGACAACTAGAGGTCTCGGTAATCCCCCTTACTGGTGGAAGGTGTTGAACAGTTTTGGGGCCCCGGACACATTATGTTTTCTCTTAGTGTACCAGTGGCCCCCCTACTCTTCACGGGGGACGTTACCATCTGCCAAGTATATTGCTTTCGTGGCGTGATTTCTGTGTGCATATTAGGGACCAGTCCCTCCAGAATCTTCCGGGGAGATTATGATATATTTCTCGCCTGCGCCATAAATAAGCCCTGTGCTTCCAGGCGTTCCCAGTAGTTAAGATGCTTGATGGAACTTATACGTGCAGTAAAGGTTCTTTGTACATTCTCTAGATCTGCAATTTCCCTGTTGAATGGGGATGTTAATGTACAGCAGTATTCTAGCCTAGAGAGAAAAAGTGTTTTAAAAAAGGACATCTTGGTTTCATCCCTTGTTTTGAATGTTCTCATTATCCATCCTATCATTTTCCCTCGCAGATGTGATGAGGCATTGTTGTGGTCCTTGAAGGTGAGGTCTTCGAACATTACCACACCCAGGTCTTTCACATTACTTTTCACTCTATTGTGATTAGAATTTGTATATACTCAGTCCTGCTATTATTTCCCCCAGTTTTCCATAATGGGAGTTGGAATTTGTCTTCATTGAACATCATATTGTTCTCTGTTGCCCTTTGGGAAAAACTTGGTTTATATCTTTTTGGGAATTTGCCGTGTCCTAAAGGATGACACTCTCATGCAGACCCATATCATCTGAAAAGGATGATACAGTGCTATGGTTTACATCCTGTCTATGTCTGTTTGAGAATGAGGAACAGGATAGGTGAAGTACTGTGCCTTGTGGGGCAGAGCTCTTCACTAGGGAAACCCGATTTAACCCTGTTTACCACTACTCTTTGTGTTCGTTTGGGTTTAGAAAGTTGAAGATCCATCTGCCTACTTTCCCAGTTATCCCTTTAGCACGCATTTTGTGTGCTATTACCCTGATCCCCCTTTGTAAAAGGTTTTGGAAAATCTGTGTATACTACATCTGATTCTGTTTGTTTTCCAGAGCATCAAGACCATATCATAGTGGTCTAGCAGTTGTGAGGGCAGGAGCGACCTGCTCTGAAACCATGTTGCCCTGGGTTTTGCAATTTTTTGGGGGTCCCGGTGGATTTCTATCCTGCTTCTTGAACTCTTTCAAAGATTTTTATGATATGGGACGTTAAAGTTATTGGTCTATAGTTCTTACTACTGTTTTTCTGCCACCTTTATGGAGTGGGGCTATATCCGTTGTTTTTAGTAGGGAATCTCACATTTTCAGCCCTTTCCCTAGCATACTTAGGGCCCGTGGGGGGTTTCTTTCAGTTCTTAATGAACACAGAGTTCCTCGAGCTGGGCCTGGGGCTGGTGCATGGGCATGTCGTCGATGGCTTTCTCAAAGTCTAGAAGAGTTAGGGATGTCGAAATTTTGGGATACATTGGCAGGGTTATGAGGCTCATTCATGAAAAAATTGTTTGGATTGTCTATCTTTGACGGATTAGTGGCTCGCTGAACACAGAGTCATATTGAGATTTCATATCTCACTCATTTATTTGTTGTCGTCTGTGTAAGTCCGTCTTGTCTGAGCAGGGCCCTTTCAGAAGGATTTTGTTATTTTGGGATATGAAATGAAATATTTGAATTTCTTTCAATTTCTTATCTTTCCTTTTCATCATTTTTGGGGCAGTATCTCTGTGCAAAAGAGCGAATGGTTTGTCCATTTTTGTTATTTGTTTTAAAAACCCCTGTTCGTGGATGCACTAATATATATTATACATTAGCAACAATTCGCTCCATAGCAGGATCCAACCTAACAATTTGTATCAAAGTACACAGTACTTTCTCCAAACGGTCAAAGGCCCAACTTCTAAATAGACCGAACTCCCCTTTAAAATTAAACTTGTCAAAAAAAAATTTTACAGAATGATAGATTTTTTTTTTTTTCAATATAAAAAAAAATTTTTGGGAAAACCTAACTTAAAAAATTCAATTATCTTCTCTTGAAGCTTCACCTGCACCCATGGCCTCGTAGCCCTCTTTTCTTAACCCCTGCCTGTCTTTCTAATTGCTCATGCCTTCCGCTAAATTCCCCCTTTTTGCTTTTTTCCCCATTTTTTTTTTATTCACTAGGGGGGAAGCATCACAGAAGACATGTAAATCATAATCTTGCCCGAGTATCCGAGGGACGTAGGGGAAAACAAACCTGTGCAACCTTGCTAAATCCTTGCTCCAGCAAAAGGGGGCTCCCAGTGATCGCGTTTGCTTGTACCTCCTCTTTTTTGCCTGCAAACTCCTGTTGATTTTTGATTGCAACACGAATATGGGTTCAGGAAAAGGGTTTCTCTGCTGCTGATCTGTTGTTAAACCTCTCCACTAAATGGCCCAGTCACTGGATAATCCAAAGTCACTGTGTTGTAGCACTGGGCATTGCTGGTCTTTTGACCGAGTGTGGCACCAGGGCCTCTTGGCAAAACTGCAAGCACTAGGAATTGCAGACTCACACTATGTCCCCAGTGATTACCTTCATGGTAGATCTCTAAAGGTAGTTCTCAATGGAACAGAATCACAAAACATCCATTGGGGCAAGTGTTCCACAGGGAAGTGTGCTTATTGTTATGAAATGTCTACTTCAATGACCTTCTTCATCTCATCCCAGAATCCCATGTTATGCAGACGGCTGTACTCTGCCTTACTTATCCAAGAAGAAATGTCAGCTGCTCACTCATCAATCACCAGCTAAGAGCTATATCAGCTTGGGGAAAAACCGATGGCAGGTAACATTTCCACCTGAAAACACAAATGATAATGGTCTCTAGGCACCATGATGTGTAATGCCGGAGCAGTAGTAATTTGAAGGGGAAAATGTTGGTACCGGGGGAAGATGTTGATATCCTTGGGGTGAAATTTGACCCCAAACTGACCATGAAAAACCCCGTTGTAAATCTTGCAAAAAAGGGCAGCCGGGAAGCTTAAGCACTTCGACGTTTCTCGCATTTGGTTTGCCTGCCCGGATACATCGGTCATTTCAGCAGAGCCTTCAACAAAGGGTTGTGGGCGGCCTTACTTTATGTAAAAGGGCCAACATTGTCAAAGTACCACACTTGGCTCCACTCCGAGGACAGCGAAGCAAGCTTCTATACCACAAGACGGGCAGAAAGCAGCAACTTCACTCTGGCTGTACCCTTCACCAGAACTTCACTTCATCTGAGTCTTTTATCCCCAGGATGACTCGAGTCTGGAACACATTCGTACAGCATTATGATGTCAACGAGATGTCGTTGATCAAATGAAAATGGGCCTCAGATGGCTCCAACTTCATCCTGTTCCCTATTTTATTTTTCAAAACAAAAAAATGCTTTCAAAGGCTGTTTGGGGCAAACTTTATTGTCAATAAAGTAGGAACCCTTATCTTGTCAAAAAAAGTTAGGACCCTTTAAACCCTAACCTTGTCAAACTCTGGAAGAGAGAGAGAGAGAGAGAGAGAGAGAGAGAGAGAGAGAGAGAGAGAGAAGAGGAAAAAAAAAAAAAATCACAGTCAGCGGGTTTTTGATATTGTTACTGAGAGATGACAAGATTCCCAGGCAGCACTCTAACCCACTCACCCCAAAATTCCTCAAAGCTGGGCAGCTTGGTTCACAAGCCATTTTTTCCCCCACCCGGGCACGTCAATGAGCCTCAAGCATGGATTCAAGCATTTCAATCTCCTCCTGTATGTTCTGACCCCACAAGCGATTTTTTATCAATGCACCACGAAAAGGAAACATAGAAAAGTAAATTTTAACAAAACAATAAAAATAACCCGCACATAAAAAGAGGAGCTTAAGACGACGTTTCGGTCGACTTTGACCATTTACAAAAATCACACTGAAAAACAGGACAGGAAGATAAACAACCTTTTATTGAATATAAACAAATATCTTAAAATAGAAAACAATTTAAACATGAAATAGTCCAAACCGAAGCAAATGATGAAAAATCAAATGTAAATCAATGAAATGAACAAGCCTAATATGTACAGAAAGATCTTGTAGTCTGCCGGTGTTATGGCAAAGGGGCCCCTGAATCACTTGAGTGTAATGGGACGCTGGAGATGTGTAATGATGTCACCGATGGTCGTGACTTAGTAAAATCCAGCACCAGACGGTTACAATGCTTTATGAAGGTGCACAGCGACGTAGGTAACAGGTTTGCTGCTGGCCGTAGTAGTAAACTGGGAAAACGGCAATAAATTTGAAGGACAAGGCCGTTCCTCAATAGGGCCGAAGAGTGCCTGTCCTCGGGGTATCGAAAAAAGTTCTTTTTTGGTTTGACCTGCCTACGGGTGTAACAGCAGAGTTTTTTTGATGACGCAAAAGTAGATCCAAGGTGAAGGAACAACAGAGTTCCCAAGATGAGATCTTAAATGATAGGTGCACAGCAGAGTTCTCATAAAGTAGCCGAGTAGACGGGCAGACCAAAACTGAAGGAACCTCAGAGTTTCCCCGATTACGGATTATTGTTTTTGACCTGTTACTAGATCAATGCTGCTCTTCTCATTCCACATCTGGTGGGTGACACACCCACAAGGGCTTGATGAGAGCGGGAAGCCAAGTGATGTTTATTAGTCCACAGGTGTCCCTTGTTGCCTCTCCCCCGCCAGGTGAAGGAGGGGGAAGGTAACTGCTCCATCCCCCTGTCTAAAAGGCATACTACTAATCGTACTATATATATATATATATATATATATATATATATATTATATATATATATATATATATATATATATAAAAAAATTTTTATACATACATACATACACACCACACACACCTAAAATCAAACTTAGGGAAATTTGCAACATATGGATTGGGTGCCAGTACTCACAGACTTAAAAAAATTTTTGATAAACATTTCGATCTTTAAACTTTTACAAGTCCGAATATGTATACTGTATACAGAGGAATTTTTTCCACTCTTGACTGGGAAAGAAAAAGGTGAAAAGTTAATGACCCCTCCTGTAGTCGATTGGGTTTAAACCTCGTTTCCGCCAACGTAATTAATAAACTTACATAAGAGGGGGTTGGTTGGTTGATTAATTGAGACAAGCCTGAATATTCAAAACTACGACAGTTTATATTAATCCCAAAAAAGGGATTAATATCAATGTCGGGAAAAAAACCTCTTTTTGTATATATCCTCTTGGCAGTGTTGTGGTCAGTGGCGTTTACCGCCAGCACACAAGCCCCCGCAATTTGAGAGGAAAAAAAGATAAACGCAGGTTTCACCCTCTCTGTTCCAAGAAGGTTTCTCTCAAACCTCCACATGAATAAGGGTTGAAGGTGTTGCTATAATTGGGGAAATTTTCCGAGGGTCGGCCGTTACGAGTTTCATCGCAAAATGTGAATTAAAATGTTTGTGGCCCCCAGCTGACTCCCCCAAAGACATGTTATTACGTAGTCTGCCTCCACCTGCCCTCTTGAAGAATTTTTATTAAGTATGCTTTTTTTTTTCCCCAAAAACCCTCAATTGTGTCGATCGTCTGTTGAATGTTTACCGCATAGTGACCATCCATACTGGGCGAAGAGTGTTTATGTCTGAATCTTCGAAGAAAGAGGGAATAAATAATCACACTGGATGTGAACCAAAGGACGTCGATGTGCATTTGTTTCACTTGGAATGTAAACAAAAGGAGGCCCAGGAGGATCTAAAGCATTCCCAGGATCTCACATTAATAGGTCCGGGCCACATGACGATTAGTATCTACATTTTTTTTACATTTGCATTTGATATTCCAAAATATATCATTGCTATATAATTATACAGACTGAAATACAAAAAAAATTTTAAAAGTGATGAGTAATAAGGATAGAAGTATGAAGTCACTGACATTAAAACCAAATTCCATCATCTTCAGTACTGCCAGATCTGGGCTCAAGTCGGTCAAAGTCAACTTTTAACAAAGATTGTAGACGGTTATCAGTTATTATCGGCCCGTTAGAATACATCACGTCACATCAATATTTTCCCAAATAGCAAAAAATCTTCATGACAGTAAAGATGTCAATGGTATATTTCGTTTTAAGGGGACTGTTGTGACCAGGTGTTCTTCCCCTCAAGGCCGAGGCACTGATTACCTCATCTTTTTTTATAGTTCTACTGTCTTCAAATTATGTTCTAGAATTTGTATTATAAACCACTGGATGGCGAAACGTCTACAATAAAGATACCCAGATGTTGCACATGTGTCTTAATTTTCAAGGTGACTGTTACCAGCGTCACAACATAAGAATGTGAGGGTGAGATTTAGTTGCTGAAGGTCAGCGTGCTGATCTCTATGAGTTCACACGCCATTCTGCGCATGTGCAAGACACTGAGCGCGTGATGCCTGCGGGCGACCCCGGCGGGGAGTTACGATGTAGGCATCAGGAACACCGACGTGTTTCCAGACGACCACCATTTTTTTCCTTTTAAAAACCCCCGGGGGGAGCATTACCCAATACCCCCATTACGTTTCTGGGAAACCCCTCTACAACAAAAATCTTCATGGAATTGTTGTACGATGACCCGATTTCTACAGTACTACTGTGTTTATATTCTTTGATTCATGCATGAAGTGAACTAATAGTACACAATGAGCAAAAAGAGTGAGTACTAAAAGAAATGTTCTTTAGATAGTCACTGCCAGTCAGCTCAGGCAGCAAGACCATAGGTAAGAAACCTCAAAATAGGCTGGTGAGTCCTCCTGGACCAGGGTCAAGACCATGTGGCAAAAATTAACTATTAAAACTGGGAAAGTTGTAAGTGGCAGCTGGAATAAAGCTGCTGAAACTAATCCCGGTAAAAAAATTTAAAAGCATCCCGTGTTCAGGATATTTCCCAAAATTTTTTAAAGATTGGGAATCAAAGCTAGTAGT
>WNWK01055687.1:0-11202 GCA_009830355.1 Cherax destructor
CAACTAATTTTGTTTTTGGTCCTTTTATAAAATTTATTAAGTTTGGGAGTATTTTATTTGGGTTTAATTTAGGGGGTGGAGTGTATTTATTATGTTTTTAATTTTCGGCACGAGTTTGTTACCGGGGTAATATTAATTTGGGGCTGGAGAATTAAGTACAAGTTTTTAAATTTACGGGAGACAGTTAATCTTGGGGCGTATAGGAAGAATTATTTTCCGGAAACCCCCTTCCACCCCTAAAAAAAAAAAATAAACGTCCCGAAAAACCTCCAAATTTTCTCTAAATCAATTACATTGGGCCAATTGGGTCATTTTTTTCCGCCTACCAACAACTTGGTCTTCCCCATATGCAAAAGATATAACTTTTTTCATTGCACAATCCACAGTATTTAATAATTTACATAACAGGTTATCCTAATTCAAAACCCCCCCCCCAAATTCTTTTTAAACCCCATTTTTGCTAGAAATCTCCTGAGATATGCCTTTTTTTGGTGTTCTAACATTACTTTTTTTAAACGACAACCTCATTCGATCGGTTTTTATTTTCCCCACTGGCCCATTTGCAGGGAAGAGGGTCATGCAGTTATTGGTGGACAAGGTGCCCGACGATCAGTGTTACATGGCCTATTCGGGGGAAAAAATGTTATCGGCTTCCAGTTTTTAAAAATGGGTGACCTACAAAGTAGATACCTGTTATGGATAATTTAATTTTTAAATAGGTGGGTATTTTTACTCATGAAATATCTTGACTGTCTTCCCTAAACCCTTAATGGTTGATTTTTTTACTGAAAGATGTTATTCTAAAGCTTATTCTGTGTCGATATAAATTTACTAGTATTTTAACGTTTTAAAACAACATCAATCTTTGGGATTAACGACACCAAAAGAACCCTCTTCTGGAGGGCTTAAAACTTTTGGGGGTGTGTTTTCCTAAACGTTTGGTTGCCTTGATGCTGGATTGCAAAGCCTCAATATAAAACTTATTAAATAAATTGTAATATTTATTTCCTTTCAATATGTAAAAAAAAGGCCCATCGGTTTCAAACCTTTGCTGTCATTCGAAAAAAAGGATGACACCCTATGGTTTATATTCTTTAGGAAAAAACTTAACAATTTACAAAACAATAGCCCACATAAACACATTAACACTACACAAAAACACAACATAAAAAAAAAACTAACACTACAAAACCACAATAAATACTACATAACACACGATAACATACGTAACCCCTCCAAGTAACACACGATAACACTACGTAACAACAAAAAATGTAACACACAAGAACACTACATAACCCCTCACTATGTAACACACAATAACACTACGTAACACCAATAACACTAGAAACAAAAAGCCCTACGCCACAATAACACTACGTAACACACAAAACACTACGTAACACCAATAACACTGGCCCCAAAATCCTGTCACACAAAACACTACATAACAAAAAGAACACTACGTAACCCCTAACACTACGTAACACACAAAAACACTACGAACAACAATAACACTACGAAACACAAAAACACTCTCACAAAATAACACTACGTAACACACAAAACATTACATAATCCCCATAAAAACAAATTGTGTAGGTTTCAATTTCTTTGAAAAAAAGGGGGGCTTTCTCCGGGGGACCTTGAAATCTTCATCATATCGTTTTTAACTTTCATTCTTTTATTTTTTACCTAGAAAAAAAATTTTTTTTAAGGGGATTTTCGAATTCCTATTTTCCAAGTTTCCCGCGTGAAAATTTTGTTTAATTTTTACCCTTCAAAAAAAAAAATCTGGGAATCCTAAAAGTTGGAGAGATTTATATTTTTTAATTAAATTTCCCAAATTAATACTTTATGAAATTTTCCCTAGCGTAGGACGGTGTGAATTTTATTAAGATTAGCCTATTTTGTTTAATTATACCCCGAAAACTAAACCCAAAAAAAAAAATCTCCTCTCCCAGGGGGTTAGTGGGGGGGAACCACGGCGTCGCCGGCCAGGTTTCGATAATATTCATTTTTTTTTTTTTTTTAATGGGTTAAGCTCTAGCTCAGAGCCGCTTGAGAGAGTTCAGTACTTTTATGGAGTTTCTACAGTTGTTTTTTTGTGGGGTTGAGCCACAGTTGTTTTTTTTTTGTGGGTTGATCCGTTATTTCTTATATTCTTCAGGGTTTTTCGAGGTTAAGTTACATATCCCAAACCCTCTTGAGGTGCAAAAAGCTGGTATGCCTTTTGAAATTTTGATATCTATCTCTTGAAACTTTTGGGAAAAGTTCAGCTAGGTCTATTAGAGATTTGAGCTGCAGCTCCTCTGCCTATTAGGGCGATCTGAAGATCAGTTACTGGGCCCCTTTTGGTGGGTTAAGGTATAAGGGGTTGGGATACGGGGGATCCCGGAGAGAGATGGGTGGGAAACCCCCTGTGAATGGTAAGGGTTACATAATGTTAGTTTGGGGTCCTGTTTGATCAGGAAACGAAAAACTTTAGTTCCGGGATCGAGCAGTTCATTAGCGTATTGGCGTATTTCAGCCCCCCATCCCTTCATTGTCCGGGACCCTTCCAGTAAAATTCCGGCTTGGGTAGATGGCCCAAAGGGAAGGCCCAGGGTTCTTGCTCTGTAAATCTGCCCGGGGATATACCCGACTTTAGTTGCCTGGTTATAGTTTTTAGTATGGGTACGGGGAGATGACTGTCTTTTGGTCCAGAGGGAGGTCTGGCAGCAGCTGACACAGCAAACACAGCAGACCGGGAAACCCACATTCATATTGACCAGCGGGGTTTCGGGCTCTCGCCCCCTTCCCCTTCCCCCCTGGTACCCCAACCCTTTCCCCCAACCCTCCCCCACATTTAAATTTCACATAAAACACAAAAAAAAAGGCAGTTTTTAAGGCAAAAAAAGATAAACAATTATGAGAAATAGTTCCGTACTGATGAATATCCAGGAACCTGGTTCTTCATTACTCTGCTAAGGCAATCTCCAGGCTTTTTTTCCTTATGTTTTTTGATTTTGGGGACGGGATTTTCAGAACTTTTCCCCCCGGGCCCCCTTAAGGGGTTTTTGGGGCCTTGACTGGTGAATGGGGGCCCCGTGGGGGGTGGTAGGGGGCCCCGTGGTTGTGTGAAGAGGGGACCACGTGGCTGTGTGAAGAGGGGATGGCCGCATGGTGAGTGGGCCACGTGGCCGCATTGATGGGCCACGTGGCCGTTGGTGATGGGCCACGGGGCCCCATGGGAGTGGGCCAGGTATTTTCCTTTTGGATGGGTCAAACTCATTCTAAACAATCCGAAATATACCCAGTCACTTTATCCTAAAATCGCTAATACACCCACATAACTCTTTAACTGCTTTTGGGGCAAACACTAATATTTTTTAAATGATAAACCCCAAAATCGATCAGATGTATTTACAGTTTTTTTCCCACATGCCTTTTAATTACCATGGTGTGCCTCCAACGTTCACGGGGCACCATAGTTAAAACTTATCATTCACTTTCAACCCCACCTGCTCCATCTCCAGAACTTCCCAAAAATTTTTAGCAGTTTTTTTTTGATTTTTTTAAAATGTTTGTTTCATTAGTACATATTCACTCACAAATCATTTCTATAAATAAGAAAATAGTTGAAGCAACATTGATAGTTGATGACCCCCCTTTAAGGGGGTTTCCCTTTATGGTGGTGGGGGCTGTTTATTCAAGGAATTGAACTTGTCCTCCCATTCTTGGGTAAACAATACTTCCCCTTCCCCGGAGCTGTATGACCCCCCAAAAATAATAATGATCCTTCTTTTTTAAAAGTACTAAAAATGCAAAAAGTTTATCTTTGGGGTTCCAAAGAGGCAATGAGATTCGACCCCAAAGGGAAAGGGAAGATAGACACTTACATCAAGGCCCTCGTCGAACGAAAACCCCCCTTGAACGGTGATCCTTTAAAGCCAGCCTCATGGTGACACTGATCTTTAAGTATCCCATAAAAACCCTCTCCTATTATTAATTTTGTTTCTCGCCTTCCTTGCATACAAAATATATTTTTTCTATCCAATAGTTTATCGCTTACCATGCTTTGCGTGTGCAATCTAAACTTTTTTCGAGGGACTATCCAAAACGTTTTTCTTGTACTAATAAAAAGTAACACCAACTGTTTTTCATTGTGCTGTTTGTGTGACTGTCATCCGAAATGGGTTAAAATACAAGATCTTTTTTGACTCAAAGTTGCTTTTTTATATCGATTTTTTTTACTAATTTCTTAGTGTATTCTTTTCCCCCAAAAAAATTTTTTTTCTAATTTTTTTGCCTATTTGAAAAATTTCCCTATTATAAATTTTTCATAATCTTACAATATTTTTTTTTATTATATCCGGTAATTTACCCTCTGGGAAAACTCAGAAATATTAGTACGGATAACAATGTTTCTTTGCATTCTTTTACAACCTGGGGTGTTATACCATCTGGCCCCTGGGAAGGTGAAGGTTGTGGGTGTGTAGGGGAAAAAAGGGGATTATATGAAAGGATGGGGGGGCGTTTTGAGTGAGGGGTGGTTGGAGGATGGTGGAGACGTGTAGAAAAAAATGGTGGAGGGTTTGGAGCAAATTTTTTAGCTCACCTGAAAACAAACACTTTGTTCTTATCTTTTATCCCCATCAATTTCTGGCTTCCCCCTATTTTTAAACGCAACACTCCGGGAGCGTACCTTGTCTCAGCCAGAAGCCCCGGAGTAGCGTACTCTTGTCTCAAGAAGCACCCCCGGAAATCGTACTTTACCCAGCCTAACACAGGAAATTTCATCTTTACCTCAGCCAGTAAAACACGGGTGCCTCTTCCTCAGTAAAACGCATGGAATTGTGTCTTTGCCTCGAATAACACCCCGGAAATTTAAAGTACTCCCTCAGCCAGTAATAAATTGGACTTGTTTTAACAATAATGTTGCTGTGGTCACTAATCATCCCCCCCAACCAGCGTGTGAAAAAGGGGTTTTGGCTACAGGGTGTAAGTTGTTCCGACCCCCCCCTCACTACTCTTTTGGTGTTATTACTATATTATGGGAAAAAGGAAACCCCTGGGAGGGCTACAGGGCCCGGGGGAAAAGGTTTCCCGCCTGCGGCCCCCCCCACCTAACGGGAACATCGAAAAAAAATACATAAATGTAGATTATATCGGCGGATATGAATCGTACGTTGGATTGCGGCCATCAAAACCCCGGTTGACGGCCTTTATCTGGCACGAGGCCCGGTCTGGGACCCCCGGGGGGTTTATCCCCCAAAAAATCCTTCGGGGAAAATACCATAACAATGGGAAACTATAAGACCAACAATGTTTAATAATATATCCGTAGGATACCTAGAAATATATGGAAAGGGGAACTGTGGGGGGGCGGGTGATCGTAACATTCCTTTAAAAGAACAATGAGACGAAAGATCATGATGACTTAAGATTTTGAATCGTGTATTGGGGACCATTGCATTGTTGGTACTATTGATTTTTATTATCTTTATTAGCTTTAGTTCGATTCGATTATGATTGTGTTACAGGTTGTACGAGGCGTGATCGTCCGCTGTGGCAACTTTGGGCATATAAACATTTGGGGACTGGTGAAGATTTTCCGACGGAGCGCCGCCTCGCTCCCCCACCCACCTCCTCAATGCCGCCCCCATCCCATGTCTCACTGGTCAGTAACCCTCACTGTCATGTCATCCCAATTTACTTGTGTCCCGTCATATCACCGCATGTCGCTGTCATGTTACTTCCCCTTTCCTTTATTTACCTTATTCTAGTATGTATTTGATTTTTGTCTCTATTTTTATCTCCCAAATTTTAAAAAGCTTTCTTACAAAATAAGGTTTTTTTAATTTTATAACTTAGCACAAGAATTCGCATGGTCAATAAAAAAGCAATTTAATAGTCTTTATTTGCTGAAAAGTACCTCACTGAAAACAATATACTGTATACTATACTTATTCTTTATCACTCCCGAGGGTAACATTCCTTTTCCCGAATATGTTTAATTTTTGTGCTTAAAAATATGAATCTATGTTTTTTTCATTTGTATGTTAAAAGGTTCAGTTTCTTTTTTTAAATAATAAACATTAGATATCTTGCTTTGCAGAAAAATAAAAATTCCCTTTAAATAGTTCTTTTGAGGGGTTAAAAATACAAATTTGCTTCTATGATGTGGAGGGGTGATTCGCTCGGGGTCAAACTGCTGACTCTCCTGTGAAGTATGAAGATCCATCAAGTCAAACCATGAGCTGAATGCCGTTCTGTTTTAAATTGTTAAATTTTTCATTTTAGATTTTCAGGCATTGCTTCTCTGCCCCAAGTTGTGGTAAGCAATGCTCTTCATCACGACGATAAAGACAGAACTGAATATGCAGTGCTTAAGTTCTTTGCGGATGAGATTAAAAAGTTTTTAGTCTTGGCGTTAATGGGGTTTTTTTAACGCTTATCGACACACGGTGGTCTTAAAGGGTGCATGTCACTTGTTCATACCAGTCAAGAAACTTGAATCCCTAAAACGGGATTAAACTCTCAGTATGTATACCGATAGACTTAAACCCCTTTTATAGGATGAAAATCCCACTCACGAGTCTCTCTGCCTGCGGTACGACCTAAAGTTCTTACAAGGAGGGTGAGGGATCAAACAACACACATCACCGTCGGTATCGACTCCCCGGGCGAACCCCCCGGGAGATTCAACACCCCAGCACTTGCCCAAAACCTACCCCCCTCTCCAAGGTGAGTGTTTGTGTTTGTTTTTTTATAAATACTCAAAAAAACACATGTGCAGGCACACATACAAACACACAACGAAACTAGACCTTGAATTGGGAAAAATTTGTTTTGAAGAGTGTTTAAAAGGGGCAAAACCCTCGGTATTACAAAAAAAGGGGACTAGGTATGTTATGATAATAAATCCCGAGAGGAATTGATGGGGTACATAAGACATTGTTCAAAAAGGGGAAAACGGGAAAGAGGGCATAGTTAAAACTGAGGTCACGGATGTTGGAAGTATTTGTTCAGCTTTTGGCAAAGGGGAATCGGGACAGGGGTGAAAGGACCCTTCGTTTTAAGAAGAGTTGTGCCCTTGAAACCGGGAAAAGGGTGAAGCCTGCGTACCAGCGAAGAGGGGCCAGGAGCTGAACTAAACCCCTGCCCACTTGGTAGTATACATGCACATACACAATCTAATAAGATTCACATGCAAAAATATGAACACCCCCTTCCCCTACACAGACATACAGTTGTAAAATTTGTATTAGTTTTTAGAAAAAAAATAACAGTGTTGAATTTTAACAAAAATTATATCCCCACACTACATGATGCATTTTTAAGCTTTTTTATATAAAAGGGTTTGATCAAGAACAAAAATCTTTTTTATATAACCATTGTTTTTAAAGTTTTCTTGCCCCCTTCCTTTGGGAGGGAGGAAGTCCGGGGGTGAGACTACACAAAACCCCCCGCGTCCCCGGCTCTGGCTGCCCACGGGCTGCCAATCCACTAAATTTTCCCTCCCCTCGCATATCTGTCGAGACCTTCTTCATCGGAAGTGCTGATTCCCTCGGTTTAAATAGGTAACCCAAAGACAGTAGGGGCCCGTTTTTTGGAATTGGGGGGTATAACCACATGAGAAGTGAGTGAATTGCGCTTTCGCATCTGTAACTTGTATTCCCGGGGTTTTAAAATTCCCTTCTTTTATTCATTTTCGAGCTTTGCCTATTTTTCTTCACTAACTCTACCTCTTTTCATGCTGAAAGAACTTCCCTAGGTAATCCCTAGCATTTTCTAAGCAAACGGAAATATAAATATAAATTCTGAATATAATATATTTGCTGAAATTAAGGCGGGCAAAATATTCAAAAACACTGATCTCTGGTTCGTAGGTTCGAGTCTCCCGGCCAGAGATCGGTTTTTATTTTTTTTTATATATATATATATATATATATATATATATATTAATATATATTTTATATTATATTATACACTTATCTTCAGCACTGGACAAAAGGGAAATTTCCATGGACCACAAAAACGTCAAAACCTTGCGCAGTGCTCTACCTGGGCTCCTCCCATAAATGCTACCAAGCGCAAAAATATCTGTCTTTTTTCAACGGTGCCAAATTCAAGGGGAAAAGACCCCCGATATTAATAATACTTTTGATGACTGCCCCCCCGTCTGTGATAGCAGAGCTCCTCACTCAAGGTAGGATTTCCCCACTTTGTGTTATTTGTTAGATTCATGCTTTTACTTTTCCCTATGGAGAATCGCTAAACTGGAAAGAGTTATACAGGGGGGAAATTTATTAATATTTTACATATTATTGTTTTGGGTTCAGTCTCGGGGCGACAGATGACTGCTCGTTGACCCCGATACATTGCCTCGTACTAAGATGCCTCGTTCATCAGTGCCCTGGGGACCTACCATGGTCATCACCTCTCGGTTTGATTTCCCACCAAACAAAGTTCTTAGACAATCCCTTTAACTGGGTAAAATTATTTTTTTCCTAAATTTATATAACGAGAACAAATATCTTCTCATTTAACTACTAGTTACATGAAACTAGTATATATCTTTTTATATATCGTTTTATTAAAATTAAAAAACCATACTTTTGAATATTGCCATCTATACGACGTTCTGCAATTCGAGCCAAAAAAAAAAGGCTGTTCTCAAAACATTATCTCCTTGTTCCACGTCTTCCCCCTTTACAGCCAACCACCCAGCGAAGTCAGAGTCTGAACTTCACAGACGTCACAGATAGTAAAGATGTCAAGGAGGTTCCAACACCTCTCCACCTCCACTCTCCTCTTCCACCTCCTCCTTTCCCCTGGGGGTCCCTCCCTCTCTGGTATGTATCCTTCTTTTCCCAGTGCGATTATTAATGTCAATAGTTATGTCTGGTTGTTCATGGGTTGGTGCACGACCCGAAAAGGTATCCCAGACCCCGAACCCCAGCCTTTTCTACCTCGATGTACTAAAAGGAATAGTACGGGGGGTTATAAATTCTATTAAAATATAAAGTTTATATGTTTGTGCATATGCTGAATGTACCTTTTGCATTGTGAACGTGGGTGTGCACGCAATGGGCGTATTGTGTACGTAGGGCATTTGTGAGTGTATACTACAGTGTTTTGTATGCATATACATTGTGCATACATGTGTGTATGTGTATGCATGTATTTTGTATGTTTGTATGTTTTGCTTATGTTTTGTGAACATATGTAAAAAAGGAATAATTAAATTTAGATTAGTCTTTTGGACCACCAAACATACACTTAAAAAAATACACTTACATAATTGTTATGTTTGGAGCGGCCGTTAACCGGGGGTCCACTGATATATACATGTGAAACTGTGTATAAAATATAATAACAAAAGGACTCCGGGTATACTTGGTGGACGTTCCCCCGAGATGACAAAAGCTTTGTTGAAAATGTTGGTCGATCCCGTCACGGGGTTTAAAGTTGGACATGTTGCCTTACCTTTCTTTTGTTCATCTATTAGTAATAGGGACCTGAGTGTTAGTCAACTGTTGTGGGTCGCATCGGGAAAATCACGCAAATTATTCTCTGGACGACACACAAAGGCCATATCATTGTTAAAAAAAAAATTTGCTCAAATTTAAAATTTGTAATTATAGGCTTTTTTCCGTGCGACTCAGCTGCAGCAGTAGTTCCTTGAGGAAGAATGCCCCCATTGAACAAGTTTTTCTAAACTTCACATCCTCGTCACTTCATTAGACTGCAGACGACGGGTTTAAAAATCTTCCCAACCCAGAAGACACTGCCGAGAAACAAAATGTCCTCCCCACCAACTCCATTCCAAACACGTTTCCCAAAATTTTTTTTCCCAAAACCTCATTCCGGGATCTACCTCCACACCCCAACCATCAAGGGTATTACCGTAACAGACAGGACAACTTCAATCCACTGCAGGGGTATCAGAATTCCTTGTAATGCTGCAACAAATTTTACTCGCAAACATCCAGAGACCTCCAAACACGTATTTCAGAACACCAGTACGCAGGCAATCTGACCCCCCGGAAATGCCTGTTTTTCCCCAAATTCACAACCATTTAATCAACTACGGAAACGCGTCCGCCAAAAAACAACACTCAATACCGAAGAATCATGGAATCATCCTTATTTGTATACCCAAACAACTTAAACCAGAACAAGGCTTCTACAACATAGCTGAACCTATTGCCAAAACTTCTTCACCCTTCCCCACAAGAACTCAAGAAGGGAAACCCTGAAGGTCCTTTGTTTCTCAAGGTTTTAAACTATCACCCCACTTTTAAGACTGTCACATCATCTTTCCCACCTGACCCAGCATTCTCCATGACTAAATCCCATAAATACCCTTTTTTCTTTTATCCAGGTAGATCTGTTTACTCGATAAACCCCCCCGTGGGCGAAACGTTGTCAATAAGGATCACATTATACTGCTTATGTGTTTATCTTTCCATAAAAAGGGAATAAGTCAGGGCGGTGAGAAGTGCTAAAAGGGAAATATAATCATCGTCGTTTTTTAAAGTGTTAAGGGAAAAGTCCCTATGTATTTTATACTCAAAAATTTGAAATCAGCGAAAACTTCAGTAAAAAAAAACAGGTCTATAAAAGATAAAAAATGTAAATGTTTAAAAATGGGGTTTTTTTTATACCAGGAACTCCCTAACGGGGGGGTTCAAATCCATGGCAAATCAGTCTTAAAACTAACAAAAATTCTAGTTTTAAAAAGCCCCGGAATGAGCTATTAACACTTTTTTGGGGGACGTGCCAGTTGTTGCATGAACCTTTTTCCCCCATTTTATAATTATCTTAGTTAATTCTTGTTTTCTTATAATTTAATCATAGGTAATATCATAACCCAAAACCAAACTCATTGGTGCTTTCCCCATTTTTTAATATTTTCTTTTGTAATAGTTTTTCTTTTGAATATTATCTTTTTAATATTATCTTGTGTTTTATTCAAATTTTAATTTTACTTTATTCATTCTAGCTTTACTTAAAAAAAACCCAAAATCATTGGGCACCCCATTTTTAGTAATTTTTTCTTATTGTTTATATCAAATTTTTATTTCATCTACTTTTAAGTCAATAAAAAATTTTATTATGTTTATATGTTACTATACTTTATTTGACCAATGTGCATTAGTTGTATACGTCCCAAAAATCCCTTACTACAGATATCATTGAACTCCCCCACTA
>WNWK01055688.1:0-11202 GCA_009830355.1 Cherax destructor
ACAAGACTCATCCACAGTAAAAAAAGCACTACTTATTCGCGTTGAGAAGCAAATCTTAGGGCCCATGCCCAAAATTTTTTTTTCATAAGAAGCAATGTACATGGCCCCGGTTTTGTTTAATCCATTCCAGAGGATCAACTAAACTAAAATCATAAAAAACTGAAACCTTTTCCCCAAAGAAATAATGAACAATTAATTTGTTTCACCCCCCCAGGAGCATTAAAAAAAATATTTTTTAGAGATTAAAATAGATTTACATACAGAAAAGAATGACAAATAAATATAAAGCACTAAAAATTTATAAATAAAATTTAACATCACACTTACCTTATTTGGCAACTCTTGTTGTTGTAGGAAGAGGGAGAGGGGGAGAGAGGGGGTGAGTTTTTTGGGGGCAGGAAAAATGTTTCAATTTGACATAATATCAGCTAAAAGTTATTTATCTTAACAATTCATCTAATATGACATAATAAACAAATTAATAACATAGTTATTTTTTTGGGGGTTTATGGCCACCCTAAGCCGTATATATGATAGTGGTGGGGTGGGGGGGGCAGAAACCACCACCAATATTCACACTGACACAATGCGTAATTTATAAATAAAAATATTTAACTTTATTTATAAATATTTTATTTACACTATAAATAAGAAATATTTACACTTATCTTGGAGGAGATTGTCAGAGGGTGGCTCTGGAGGAGAAGTTTCGTGTCATCATTTTTCTATCGCTTAATCGCAACACTTGCACACTGTTAATGCTACACTTATCGCTGGCTGGCGTATACCTAACCCACTTTAACTTTGCTAATATTTCTTTCTTTAATTTTATGGTGTTCCCCACTTTCTTTACCAAAGGACTGGCACAAGGAGTTTTTGGGCCCATGGGGCTTATTTAGCAGTCACACAAATAATAAAGGGCCAAAAACAATGGATTGTTAAGAAATGTTTGTATGAATGCGCAGGATAATGTTCACTCAACCAGAATCAATGTTACACTGCCTGAGAATGTGCGGGGGAGGCGGGCTTGGTGGCTTTGTATGTGCACTGGGCACTGGCAGGTTCCAAACATGAACGAAAACGGAGCCAATCAAAAAATGGAGGCAATATTTCCACGAAAAGTGCCCAAACTGAAATCACTGATAACAGATACACAAAAACCGAGGGTTGACTGTATCAAAAATATCAAACAATGCAATAAATGTGCTGCAATCTATTTGGAAGGCAAAATCATACCAGAACAGGACTTTTGGAGGTTGGGATCTTGAAATGGCTGACAAATTGAATTGTTTGACAAAGAGCAAAATCAAATCAGGTCTGAAAATTTGTTCTAAATGTAAAGCTGATGCTCAATAGTGAGTACGTCAACTGCCTCATCCTCATCTTTGGATGATTTTGATATGGACAAAGTCTGCCACAGTTAATAAAAGCTTGTCTGCCTTGGATGAATTGCCCATGAAATTCTCGAAGTAGAGATAAAATGGGCTATACAAAACAAAAAATTGAACAAGTGCTGCCGGACTCTATGTTCAGAACGGTGGACCAACTAGTTAGGTGACAGAATGCAGCTCTGTGAGAACTATATTTCCCTGATTGAAGAAATGGAGAAGAAAATTGAAATATTCGACAGATCAAAAAAAGTTCAAAAATTGACTTTGGCACCTAAAGTCAGTACATGACCAACCGGGCTGTGGTTCGTATGTCAGTTTGCGTGCGGCCGACAGTAACAGCCTGGTTGATCAGACCCTGATCCACCATGAGGCCTGGTCTCAGACCTGGCTGCGGGGGCGTTGACTCCCGAAACCCTTTCCAGGTAAACTCCAGGCTTCAAAAAAAGTTGGTTTATTGAAGCTACAGCACTGGAGTTTGGAGTTTCAGAGCATATGATGAAGGCGACCAGAAAAATCAAGAAAGAACAAGTTATTTTGGCTTTTCCAGAACCAAAAGTTGGGAAGCGGTTGTCAAAAGAGATGGTCAATAGAGTACAAGAATGAAGAAATCAAGTACAGTCATCCCTCGGTTTACGTGTTTAATCCGTTCCTGAGGGAGGCCTAAAACTGAAACACACGAAAACTGAAACCATTTTCCCCATAAGAAATAATGATAATTCAATTACAGTCATCCCTCCGTTCGGGATCTCTGTTTTCGTGTATTTCAGTTTTCTCGTAGTTTTCAGGAAAATTGCCCTCTGTTTTCGTGTTCCCTCCGTTTTCGTGGGTCGGTCCAGAACCCTGTCCAGTGCCCAGCGCATACAAAGCCTCGCAAGCCCGCCTCCCACGTACATTCTTTAGGCAGTGTAGCATTGTTTCTGGTTGAGTGAACATTATCCTACAGTTCATACAAAACATTTCTTAACAATCCATTGTTTTTGGCCCTTGATTATTGTGTGTGACTGCTAAATAAGCCACCACGGGCCCAAAGATAGCTCCTAGTGTCAGTCCTTTGGTAAAAGAAAGTGAGGAACACCAAGAATTAAAGAAAGAAATCGTAGCAAAGTGGTGAGAGGCAGTGGTGATGAGAGGCAGTGGTGGTGAGAGGCAGTGGTGGTGAGAGGCAGTGGTGATGAGGCAGTGGTGATGGGAGGCAGTGGTGGTGAGAGGCAGTGGTGATGGAGGCAGTGGTGGTGAGAGGCAGTGGTGATGAGAAGCAGTGGTGAGAGGCAGTGGTGATGAGAGGCAATGGTGGTAGAGGCAGTGGTGATGAGAGAGGCAGTGGTGCTTGTTTGTTGGTTGAGGCAGTGTTAGAGGCAGTGGGTGAAAGGCAGTGGTGGTAAGAGGCAGTCTTAATGTAGAGTGAGAGGTGAGTAAACAAGATTAAATGAATAAACGAGAGAGAATGAGAGTGTAGAAGTTTCGGTAGTTTTGTCAACAAACCAGTTGTTGTTGTTGTTGTTGTGCTGCTGCTGTTGTTGTTACCAGCCAGCCTGGACAGGAATGATTCCTGTTCACACCTTGAAGCCGACTGAGAGAGCGGTGGTAGAGGCGGTGATGAGGCAGTGGTGGTGGAGAGGCAGTGGTGGTGAGAGGCAGGTGGTGGAGGCAGTGGTGATGAGAGGCAGTGGTGGTGAGACAGTGGTGATGAGAGGCAGTGGTGGTGAGGCAGTGGTGGTGAGGCAGTGATGGTGAGAGGCAGTGGTGGTGAGAGGCAGTGGTGGTGAGAGGCAGTGGTGGTGAGACAGTGGTGGTGAGAGGCAGTGGTGGTAAGAGGCAGTCTTAATGTAGAGTGAGAGGTGAGTAAACAAGATTAAATGAATAAACGAGAGAGAATGAGAGTGTAGAAGTTTCGGTAGTTTTGTCAACAAACCAGTTGTTGTTGTTGTTGCTGCTGCTGTTGTTGTTACCAGCCAGCCTGGACAGGAATGATTTCTGTTCACACCTTGAAGCGACTGGAAATAAGTGATCTAATGCAGTTAGCATTACAAACTCCGTTTTCTCTTATACTAATGCGTCTGAAGGAGGAAAGAATAGGAAGATGTTTTCATAGCTGGACCGAGTATGGCCGCCACCACATTCGTAATGAGACACATATTTTATTCATTCTAGAGTGTATATCACGTTTTTATGTTATTTATATTGTTTATTATGTCATATTAGATGAATTGTGATAGATAAATAAGCCGTAGAGCTGATATTAGTGTCAAATTGAAGCATTTTGTCCTGCCTCCCAACAATAAACTCGCCTCCCTCTATCCTCTCCATCTTCCATACACCAACAAGAGTCGCCAATAAAAGTAAGTGTGATGTTAAATGTTCATTTATACATGTTATTAGTGCTTTATATTTACAGTGGTACCCCGACTTAACGATGTTATCATTTTACGTTATTTTCGATAACCGATATTTATAACGTAAGAAATTTGACTGTGACTTACGATGTTTGTTCTGTACGACATTCATATCAGACCTGTCCGCTGAGCCCAGCTGAGCGCGCACTCCAGGGAGCGTCAGTGCTATTGTTTACAAGCGAGAGCGACCCACCCACACCCACGCATTCATACCAGTATATTGTCATTATTCCACTGTTTTTAGTGCTTGCAACTGCTAAATAAGCTACCATGGGTCCAAGGAAAGATCCTAGTGCTAAGCCTGTGGCAAAGAGGAACAGAAATATATGTACGATAGAACTGAAGAAGGAGATAATAGAAAAATATGAAAGTGGAGTGCGTATCAGTGAGCTGGCCAGGCTGTATGGTAAACCCTTTCTACCATCTCTACCATTGTGGCAAGAAAATTCAAGTAAAATCAAGGAAGCTGTTGTTGCAAAGGTTTCATGTGTGATCACAAACACAGACCACAAGTGCTGGAAAATGTGGAAAGGTTGTTGTTGGTGTGGATCAACGAGAAACAGTTAGCAGGAGATACTGTTTCGGAGGCAATAATATGTGAAAAGCAAGGCAGTTGCATGATGATCTCTTAAGAAAATGCCTGCAACGAGTGATGAAGTGAGCGAATTTAAAGTCAGCAGAGGCTGGTTTTACAAATTTAAGAACGATGGCATACATAGTGTTGTGAGGCATGGTGAGGAGCCAGTTGTGACAAAAGTGCGGCTGAAAAATATGTTGCCTGAATTCCAGGAGTACCTAGAGGCTGAACAATTCCTCCCCAACAAGTGTTTAATTGTGATGAAACAGGCCTGTTTTGGAAGAAAATGCCCAACAGGACCTACATTACTCAGGAGGAAAAGGCACAGCCAGGACATAAGCCTATGAAAGACAGGCTAACTTTGATGCTTTGTGCCAATGCAAGTGGTGATTGCAAAGTGAAGCCTTTACTAGTGTATCTTTTGAAAATCCCGAGTGTTTGGCAGATGCGGTGTCAGCAAGTCTAACTTGTGTGTGATGTGGAGTCTAACAAAAGGCATGGGTCACAAAGGACATTTTCTTAGATTGGTTCAATGAGTGTTTGGCCCCAGTGTGAAGAAATATCTATTGGACAATAATTTGCCACTTAAGTGCCTCCTGATAATGGACAATGCCCTTGTCATCCTCCAAACTTGGTAGAGAAAATTGTGGAGGAGTTTAAATTCATCAAAGTGAAGTTCTTGCCCCCTAATACCACTCCTCTCCTCCAGCCCATGGACCAGCAGGTCATTTCCAACTTTAAAACTCTAACCAAAGCAATGTTTCAAAAGTGCTTTGATGTGACCACAGACATGAACATAACCCTAAGAGAATTTTGGAAAACATTTCCATATGCTGCATTGTGTACACCTTATAGGTAAGGCTTGGGAGGGAGTGACTACCAGGACTTTGAACTCTGCCTGGAGAAAATTGTGGTCAGACTGTGTCCTAGAGAGGGATTTTGAAGGTTTTGGGGCTGAGCCTCAGAACCCTGAGCCTGAGCCTGAGCCTGTTTGGAAGAAATTGTGGAATTGGGCAAGTCTTTGGGGTTAGAGGTGAGTGGTGAGGATGTGGAACAGTTGGTGGAGGAGCACAAGGAAGAGCTAACCACTGAAGATCTGCAAGAGCTTCAACAGCAACTGGAACAAGAGACCAGTGGTCAGGACAATGGTTCAGAGGAGGAGGAGGAGGTGGAACAAAAATGGAAGAATGTGCCTTCTTCAAGGATTAGGGAGATCTGTGCCAAATGGAGTGATGTGCAAGCATTTATGGATGAATATCACCCTAACCATGCTGTTGCAGGCCGTGCTGGCAACCTGTACAATGACACTGTGGTGTCCCACTTCAGGGATGTTTTAAAGAATCGCCAGACACAGATCTCCCTGGACAAATTTGTTGTTAGAAAGAGGTCCAGTGACTCTCAAGCTGGTCCTAGTGGCATTCAAAGAAAAAGGGAAGTAACCCCAGAAAAGGACTTGGTACCTGCAGTGTTAATGGAAGGGATTCCCTTCCAAACACTAGCATACTACTCCACCTTCTCCCTCCTCACTTCCTCCAAACATCAACAACTCTTCAATAAATGTAAGTGACATGTTATTGTTCAATATTTGCATGCTTATTTAGATATTCTTTATTAAATTCTGTATTATTTAATGTCCAAAAGTTCTAAAAAATATTTTATTTAACTACTTTTGGAAGTCTTGGACGGATTAAATTTATTTCCATTATTTCTTATGGGGAAAATTGATTCGTGTTACGTTTGATTCGTCTTAAGAAATGCCCTCTCTGACGGATTAAAAACGTAAGTCGAGGTACCACTGTATTTTGAAAATAATTTTTAACTAGAATAAACTCAATAAATTTCTCTAATATTAAGTACATAGTTTTTAAGGACTAGAATAAGCTGCCCCTAATGCCATGGCATGTCAGTGGCTCTCCTTGCACTCAATTTACATTGTAACTACCGATACCCATGTAATCTGCAATCTGCAATGAAATAAAATTTGTTTGTTTGTTTGTTTTGTTTAATTATTTTTTTAAAGCTTTGAGTAAAGGAGTTATTGGATTAAAGGCAGTACAAGGTATTGATTTGTTGAGAAATATTTCAAGAGAATATATAAATGGGGACTAAATTAAATGGACGAGTTAAAGTTTATCACTAGACTTAAGACGAGAATCACTGTACTGGATGTCACTTGATTTCACTGTTTCCGAGGGAGTCAGGACTCGATAGTGAAATATAGTTAAAGTCTATTCTGTAGATAGGACTTGAGGAAATAAGAGAGCCCTCCAGGTAATACTCTCTATACCAGAGACAAGTGCAAACAGAGTCTCAGAGCTATTGAGGTAATGTTCACCATTCCAGAGGTGAGAGAGAACTGAAGGACTCAGAGAGCCCTTGAGGGTATGCTCACCATACCAATGGTGAGAGAACTGAAGAGTCTCGGAGAGCCTCTGAAGGTATACTCACCATACCAAGGGTGAGAGAGAACTGAAAGTCTTGGAGAGACTGTGAAGGTATGCTCACCACACCAGGGGTGAGTGAGAACTCAGAGCCTTCTATGGTATGCTCACCATACCAGGGGTGAGAGAGAACTGACCTGACTAGAACACCTAGGGGGGGAACAAACGAGTCGCTCAGTACTTCACACCTTCACTCTTTAAGTCATCTAGTTTCCTAAACACATTCACAAACAATACCCAGTCATAGTCATATAATAAAGAGTCATATAATATTAAGAGAAGAACCTCGTTTTAACATTAAACTATGACAGGGCGTAACACCTCCCCTCAACAACTAAGTGTCGCACCAAAGAGTGTGTATAAAACCTTAATGAAAATAAATAAACTACAAGCTTTCCATCTGACTTAGACACTTATAATGAATGTTAATTTCTCTTTTTCCATCAAAGCCAAGATCCTCACGAGTCATCATACAACGGAAGCGAAGAAGCAGTGACTTTAAACTTCCTTTCTTAGAGGTAGATTGACAACAGTGCTCTCAGGTGACGCTTTGCAGCAGAGGATGTCAGTGGAAAGCAGCAAGAGTCATAGCCATGGCAGCATAAATTCTTAACGTCCGCTTTTGAACATATCGTCTTCAGGATTCTCCTTAAGTTACAACAATCATATGGCTGTAGACAACAAAAAATTCCAATTAATACACACAACATATAAAAGGAGCAAAAAAGGGAAACGCATTTACAGTGGAACCCCGGTTAACGAACACCCCGGAAATCGTGCAATTATGTAAGTATAATATTGTAAGTGCTTGTGGAAGTGTATTTTTGGGGGTCTGAAATAGACTAACCTAAATGACATTTTTTCTTAAGGAAGTAAATTCGTTCGGTAATGGCACTTGAACAGGCTTCTGCAATGAATTTTTTTTCATTAACCAGGGTTCCACTTTTTGCCAAAAAATGCAAGTCAAAAAATTCAATGACCAGTACTTAGGGACGAGACAATGCATCAACTTTTACGTTATCTTTTCCATGTTCATGGTGAATACTCTAATTTTAACAGACAAGTACTTCAGCTAGGCAAAAATCTTTAAATATTAAAGTATAAGTAAAAGGGGGGCACTCGACTGCTCAGGTCGGATGAAAATCAACTCCTCCTTCAACAAAGTTAAGCTTGGTAAGGGAACAGACTAAGACGATCACAAAAGCAGTCATCAGCAGACAAGCTCCTGAACCTCGACTACACACACAGTTCCCGACATTGTCGGAGTTAAACTCCATGAGCGCCAAATTCTTGTGTAAAGTTCTGCAGTTTTACATCCAGAAGCCCGATTAACAATCTTTAGTCTGTGACCCTGGCTGTGGATCCATCTGTGATCATCTCTTATGGGACTGACTCAGCCAGTAAGCCTCAACACATGGGAAGTCTTGAACAATGGTAGAATGTTGAAACACTGACAACGGACCGCTATCCACCGCATCTTGTTCAACTCACAGTGCAGAAACGGCAGAAGCCTCGAGCGTCAGTCTCAGGATTACCATTGCTGAGAGTCTTGCTAGCATCATAGACGAATAATGTCGCCTAGTCAACGCGACACCTCAGACATTACCTCATGAAGTTCTTTTCAGTAATAATTTTCTAACCAGCAACCGCTTGCTCAACACTAAAAGGTGACACTAGTAGATACACGATGAACATATAAATAACACTAGATCAGTCAAAACACTTTATCAGTGAAAACTGAAGTCGGCGAGAGACAGCCAGGATGATTTGAACAGTTGGCTAACCATCAACTGCCGGAGCCTTTTATCGAAACGGACCACAGACTGTGGACCAGACACTGTTGAAGAGTAACAAAGAACACGGCGCTACCACAACGATGAACACAGACAAGGGTGATGAAACACTAATGGAAGATGAACCCAGGTGGGGACAGCGTTGCCTTTCACACATATGCTCCTTACCTTCATATCCTCAGTCTTCTGAAACCTTTTACGCACTTGCAGCATATAGCCATTTTCTGCTCAGAGAGACTCACCAATATACCAATCTGGTGGAAGTACAAGCAGACCTCTTCTCAGGGACTAGTTTGTCAGAAGTGTGCTGACTTCTGCTCAGGGACTAGCTTATTAAACAGGGGCTAGTGTGTCAAAAGTATACCAACTTTTGCTCAGGGACTAGCTTGTAATATAGAGGCTAGTGTGTCAGAAGTATACCAACTTCTGCTCAGGGACTAGCTTGTAATATAGAGGCTAGTATGTCAGCAATCATGCAAAAAATACTAATACTGGAAGCGAAACCTATACCCAGGCATCAAGAACAACGACGTCTTGAAATAAATACGAAGAGCATCTGGCTCTTCCTGAAGTGTCGGTCACGTCTCTACGTTCATGTCCGTCTGCTGGACATGAATACCTCCAAAATGGCCTCTTCCAGGCAACGAAGGAAGTTCCAAGGGAGATACTTAGAAAATGCAGCAGCACGAGACAATGTGACGAGAAAACAGTCGTTTTCAAAACATGTCTTGAGGTTCAGACGAGCTTCCTCAGCTGAGTCACAACACAAGTTGCTGGAGCAACGACTCAGACAGTAATAGAGACAGGAAGACAATTGTTGGCTCACACATGAGGAAAACAATATGAGAAAGCACATGTCGCTTGCCATAAGTTCCTCTGACAAGTCCGACTCAAACAGTGACTTCCCCGGCGTAAACATCCTGTCAAGAGCACTGTTAATGTCTCTTCAAGTGACAGTAGTTCGACATCCTTTACTACTTCCTTAGGCAAATTCCTTTGAAGAATTCTATGTGGTGTCACCCGTGACTTCTCTCTCCAAAAGTAGCTCTTACAAACAAACAAACAAACAAATTTTATTTCATTGCAGATTACATGGGTATCGGAAGTTACAATGTAAATTGAGTGCAAGGAGAGCCACTGACATGCCATGGCATTAGGGGCAGCTTATTCTAGTCCTTAAAAACTATGTACTTAATATTAGAGAAATTTATTGAGTTTATTCTAGTTAAAAATTATTTTCAAAATTACAATATGATGAAATTTTACTGTTTAAATTATTATATAATGATATTAGATCTTAGATTGTTACAGGTGTTAAGATTCTTGAATGATAATATGGAATTGAGATTATCTTAAGGAAAAGAACATTGAGCATTTTTGACATTAACTTATAATATGAGTAGGGGTAACATAATAGTAACATATTATTAAAAATTGAGATTATCGTATAGGAAAGTAACAATGAGCATTTTTCAAAGTAGTTTATAGTATGATCATTTAGGTTTGGGTGAGTAGGTGGTTTTTGAGTTGAGTCTTAAATTGATTTTCAGACAAGATTATCTTAATATTTACTGGTAATGAATTCCAGATTCTGGGGCCCTTTATGTGCATAGAATTTTTACATAGGTTGATATGAACACGGGGTATATCAAAAAGTGATCTGTGTCGTGTGTTGTGGTCATGGGTCCTATTAAAGTTGGTGAGAGAGTTTTGAGCAGAGGGTTTATATTAGAGTGTAAAGTTTTATATATGTAGTAGGCACAAGAGTAAGTATGAATGTTCTTTACGGTGAGTAGTTTGAGACTTTTGAATATTGGTGGAGTATGCTGTCTAGAGTGGGAATTTGTTATCATTCTGACTGCGGCCTTTGTTGTGTTATGAGTGGTCTAAGGTGATTTAACGTTGTTGATCCCCATGCACAGATTCCATAGGTGAGATACGGGTAGATAAGTGAATGATATAGTGCAAGGAGAGCTGATTGAGGTACATAATAGCGTATCTTTGATAATATGCCTACTGTCTTCGAGATTTTCTTGGAAATTTGTTGTATATTTGTTGTGGATTCCTAGGAATTTTCCCTCTGTGAGTCTTGTGATGGGTGTACCATTAAGTGTTATGTTAAGTGGAACATTTGTGGCTTTGCTTCCAAACTGTATGAAGTAGGTCTTGTCAGTATTGAGAGTAAGCTTGTTAGTCGTCATCCATGTTGATATTTTCTGCAATTCGGCATTAACAGTGTTGGCCAGTATAACTGGATTTGGGTGAGAGAAGACATATGTTGTGTCATCTGCAAATAAAAGGGGTTTGAGTAGTTGTGATGCATTCGGTAGGTCATTTATGTAAATGAGGAATAGGAGTGGCCCCAGGACACTTCCTTGAGGGACTCCGACTGTAATTGGTTGTGTGGAAGAGTTCACTCCATTTGTGTACACGTATTGGCTTCTGTTGGTGAGGTATGATTTTAGGTAGTTGAGTGGGTGCCCCCTTATACCATAGTGTGCTAATTTTGTGAGCAGTAAATCATGGTCGACTGTATCAAAAGCTTTGCGTAGATCAATGAAGATTCCCAGTGGGACTTCTTTTTCTCAAGTGCTGTATATATTAACT
>WNWK01055689.1:0-11201 GCA_009830355.1 Cherax destructor
TGTTACGTACAACTGATGGCATGTGCTGGTATGCGGGGTTTTTGGGGTTTTATCAAAAGTTTAGGAGTTGTTGGGGAGAGGGAAGGATCATTTTGGGGGGAATAGAAGACTGGGGGAGGAGGATAAGAAGGGTTAAGAGGACGTATAATGGAGGAGGAAGTATGGCAGGCGGTGAGGGATAAGGTTAGGAAAGGCGCTTGGGGTGGATGGCTTCCCGAGTTTTTTATGTGTTTCATTGTTAAAGAAAATTTTTTAGTGCGAATCTTTAATCAAATGAAGGATAGGAAATGGAGGAAGAGAAGGACAGGGGTGGTAGTGATGGCCCCAAAAGGGAAAGGAAGGTGATAGGATGAAGGGCTATAGAGCTATAAAAAGATGCTCGGATTATAAGATCTTTGCAAAATACTGGCTAATCGAATAAAGAGGGTGTTGGAAAAGGGTTTTTAGATGATGAGCAACATGGTGCCGGGGCGAAGCATAAGGGCTGGGCATAGGAGGATTGGGGGTTTGTGGATAACAAGGGGGGTTCTTTTTAACTGGGAGACTGCATACAAATAGCTTAGATAAGGAATTTTTTTTTTGGGGCTTTGATGGGGGTTTGGGGGTTTTGGGGGAAAAAATTGTGGTGTGGGATTTAGACTTTATATGACCAGGATTGGCAAGGGTCCAGGTAAATGGGATTTTGGGGTTTATTATGAAAGGGGTTTGCAACAGGGTTGTCCTCTGTCGCAAATCCTGTTTGGGTGTATGCAGGACCCTTTCTATAGATTGGTTAGGGAAGGGTTTGCGATGGGGAGGTGGGAAAAGGGGTTTTGGGGTCAGGGATAGAGGATATGTCGATGATACGACCCCTTGTAATAGTGAAGGCTTATTTTCGTGAATAGTTGTGGGTATTTTTGGAGAGGCGACAGGTATGAGGGTAAATAGGGGTAAGTCAAGTTTGTTGGAGGTAGGTTCGTGGGTGGGGGGACGTTGGGGGGTAGGGGGTGTTGGGAAATGCGTCGATAGGATTAAAATTTGCGGGGTAATATTCAGCCCTGATAGGAATTTGGAGAATTTAATTCAGTGGCGGTGGTGGAAGACATAGATAGGTTGGGAGGCAAGGTCTACAAGAGGTAACACTGTTGCAAAGGGCGGTGGTAAATGTTTTTTATATAGCAAACTATGGTTTGTTGTGCCGTATATCCTCTCCGGAGTGTGACGTTGAGAGGGTTTCTTGGGAGGGTTTTTCGTTATATTTGGAGTCATGGGGGGCATTGGTTAGGTAGGGAGGGGGGACTACTTTGGGGTTGGGGGTTGGGGTAACTCTACGTAAAAGGTTACAAAGTATTTTTGTTAAGCAAGAATATGTGGTAGTGGGGGTACAGAGGGAAGGAGGGTGAATGGGGTCATTCAGGAGGTACATAGGTGGTGGCGGGTAGGAATCTGATGGGGTTTAGTCTATGTTGAGGTTCCTCCTTGTTGTTCAGGAGCCTGGGAGGGTTAATGTAGGCGTTTTTGGGTAGAATGGGGGAGAGAGGGGGGTATGGTGCAGGGTGCAGGTACCTTATCCAATGTATAATTGGAAGTTAACGGGGGGGTAAGAAGTTGTGAATACCACCAAGAGTGCGTGAAACAGGATATAGGTTTTTTTTAATATTTTAGCGATGCGTGCACAGTTGTATAGGATGGGGATCATCAGGAGGGTTGTGTGGATCGTGGGGTCCTGGGAAAAGGGGGTATCATACTTGGGATTTCAGGATACGTTGGTGGGGGTCAGTGAGTGGTTTAGTGGGGTATTAAGAAAGGTGTGGGGTGGGTGACCCTGAGGGCATTGTGTTTGGACGTGGGGCTTTGGGACAAGGGCGGTAGTTACTTGGTTTGAGTACATACATATTTTGCGGGTACGCGGGAGGCTCTCCAGCACAGCGTATCCGGGGCGTTGGCAGCAGGTATATATAGGTCTAAGTGTAAATCAGGTTATATATGCAGGACATGGTGTAAAGCTTTTTCAGGGGTTTTAAAGAATTGACTATAGGTATTCTGTTGGGGGTGGGATAAAGATCTCAGCAAAGGTTATGTACATTTCTCCCGGGGTCACCTGATAGGGCGTCAACACGTGTCGTCCAGCAGACAGTGGTAGGAGGTCAGGTGGACATATATTGTAATGTGTGGTGATGATGCAAGTTTTGCAATCACATGTCTAAACAGGTCTTGGGCTAATGCGACTTAGAACGATCATTATGTTGTACTTTTGTTGGTCGCACGTAATTACTGGCTTAATGGTGTTGGGTTGGAGTATTAGGGAAGACAGGTGTTTATGGTGAGGTTGGGTGTTTGTACTCAAGTGAGTGTTTTGTGTTATTTTGGCCTCAGTGTGAATTGGCGTGAATGTGCGTGTCTCAGTCCATAGAGACAGGTTACAGGTGTGCCATAACATGTTTAATTTGTAGATTGTATACGGTGTAGGGTAAAGCTTCATGGCACTTACTTGTTAAGTTTGTTTTTCTAATTAGGTTGATGGTGAACGCTGTGAACCGTATGTCGTTTGTCTTCATTGTGATTAGTATCGTTTGCATTTATTAAGTCCTTGATGTGGTATTAACATGTTTGACACCATAGTATAATTATATATACAAAAATGAACAATGTTATTTTGTACTGTTGATGTAAATATGCCACAAGTATTGTATTGTTTTGAGTTATTATGTAGGTAGCTGTTTTCAATGTATCTGTACATATAGTCCAATGTGTTCATATTTCTGTAGGGTAAGTGTCCGCATCATGCACTTACATATTTAGGTAGTTTTCTTTTCTGTTTAGTTTGAGGACATCCTTAATTTTATGTCTTTTACTTAGTCTTAAGATAATTATATTGTTTTGAATTTATGAGGTACTTGGTGTAGTACCGTCATGTTACTTTTGTATTTCACAGTTTCGATTAATAAAATATAAAAAAAAGTACGGAAATCTCACCTTCTTTGGTTAGACAACATGTTTGGTTGTTAACTGGTGATGGCAATGTCCTTAAGTACGATTGACAATTAATATTCTGCTGTTGCTTGTCAATAGCCGTTATTACCTACTGTACGTATTTTATTTTTTCGTTCGTATTCCCATTCATGTAACATTTGCCTGAGTGAAAGTGCGGAGTTATCCCGGAAGATACTTGAGGAGTCTCAACTCCTCTACCATTCTCCGTCACCCAGCTGCTGCTGCTGCTGCTACAGTTTACAATACTCGTGAGTGTAGAGGGAAGTTACATTGTACACTTGTTAGGTGAGTAAGATGCTTTTGGTGGAGCTGTTTATGGTTGGTGAAGATTGGTTGTAGTGGGTTCCTTGGGTTGGAGGAGACTTGGCTGTATAAGAATGTAGTAATAAACCCGAAGGGATTATAAAGCGCCTGTGATGGGGGTAATAAAGGCATTCAGGCTTAATACAGGAAACTGGAGCACAGATACAGTCCACCAGCATCAAGGAACCCCCCCTTTAGGGAAGCAGTAAGATAGGCTTATGGTTATACTGCTTCCTCTTGGAAATGCGCAGCGTGGTCACTGCAGATGTTGGATATGTTATGAAGGTTGGTCGTAATAATTTGCAAGGGGCTTGATAGTAGGGGTGTTCTATGGTTGGTTTGGTTGGGGAGGCATCTGTATTGGATTAATTGGTGGTTGGTTGTATTAAAAATAGGGTATGGGTTAAATTGGGTTCATTTGAGGGTTAATCGCCGAATTAATAGTTTGTGTAATGTCTGCGGAAGCTTTCGGTTCTGGGTAGTGTTGGGTTGAAGACTGTGTTGGAATGGATTTAGATTACACTAAGCTGGCTTTTGTGTAAGGCAGCTGGTGCAGCCGGTGGGGCGGTGGAGGCTGGTCTTTTAAAATTTTTTGGGGTTTAAATTTTAAATTTCCCCCTTTTTTTAAAAAAATTTAAAATTTGGGTTAGGGGGTTTTGGGGGGGGGGAAAAAAAGGGGGGGGGGTTTTTAAGGGGGGGGTTTGGGGGGGGGGCCTTTTAAAGGAGTTTTTTTTAAAAATTTTTTTTGGAAAAAAAAGGGGGGGGGGGGAAAAAATTTTGGAAAAAAAAAGGGGGGGGGGCCCGGAAAAAGGGGGGGGAAAAAAAGGGGGGGGCCTGTTCCCGGGGGGCCCAAAGGGGGGGTTTGGGATTTTTTGGGTTGGGGGAAATTTTAAAAGGGGGGGGGGGGGGGTTTTTTTGGGGGTTTTTTAAAAAGGGGGGGTTTTTTTTAAAAAAATTTAGGGGGGGGGTTTTTGGGGGGTTTAAGGGGGTTAAAGGGTTTTTGGGGGAAGGGGGGGGGGGTTTTGGGGGGAAAAAAAAGGGGGGTTTAGATTTTTGCTTTTTTTTGGGGAGTTTTTGGGGGGGTTTTAAAAATTTGGGGGGGGGGGTGGGGGAAAAATTTTTTTTTTTGGGTTTTAAAAAAAATTTTGGGGGTTTAGGGGGGAAAAATTTTTTAAAAAGGGGGTTTTGGGTTTGGGGGGGGGGGGGTTTTTTCCCCTTTTTTTTTTTTTTTATTTTCAAAAAAAGGGGAAAAGGGGGGGGGTGGTTTTTTTTTTAAAAAAAACCCTTTGGGGGGGTTGGGGTTTTTTTTGGGGGGGGGTTTTGGGGTTTTGGGGGGGGGGGGTTTTTTCCCGGGGGGGGAAAAAAAATTTTTTTGGAAGGGGAAGGGGGGTTTGGTGGCCCGGGGGGGGAAAAAGGGGGGCCCCCCTTTTTTTTTCCGGGGGGTTTTTTTAAAAATTTTTTTTAAAAGGGGGGGGTTTTGGGGGTTTTTTAAAAAAAAAATTTTTTTTAAAGGGGTTTTTTCCCCGGGGGGTTTTTTTTTTTTTTTCCCCCCCCCGGTTAATTTTAAAAAAAAAAAAATTTCTTTTTTCCCTTTTAAAAGGGGGGGAAAACCCCTTTTTTAAAGGGGTTTTAAAAATTAAAAAAAAAAATTTTTTTTTTGGGGAAAAAAATTAAATTTTAAAAAACCCCAAAACCATTCCCGAAAAAAAAAATTTTCCCCTAAAAAACCCCCCAAAAAAAAAAAAAAAAAAAAAAAAAAAAAATTTTTTTTGGAAAGGTTGAATTTTTTTCCAAAAAACCCCAAAAAAAACCCCTTTTTTTAAAACCCCGGGGCCCCCAAAAAAATAAAAAAAACCCAAAAAATTTTTAAAAACCAAAAGGCCCCCCAAAAAATTTTTTTTTTAAAAAAAATTTTTAAAAAAAAAATTTTTTCCCCCCAAAAATTTTCCCAAAAAAACCCCCACCCCCCCCCAAAAATTTTTTTTTCCCCCCCCCCCCCCCCCCCTTTTTTCCCCCCCCCCCCTTTTTTCCCCCCCCCCCTTCCCCCCCTTTAAAAAAGGGGGAAAAAAAACCCCCCCCCCAAAACCCCTTTTTTTTTTCCCCCCAAAAACCCGCCCCCCCCCCCCGGCCTCCCCCCCTTCTTCCCCCCAAAAAATTTTTTTAAAAAAAAAAACCCCCCGGGGGAAATTCCCCAAAAACCCCCCCTTTTTCCAAAAATTTTTAAACCCCCCCCCCCCCCTTTTTAAAAAAAACCCTTTTTTAAAAATTATTTTTGGGGCCCCAAAAAAAAACCCCCCCTTTAAAAAAAAAAAATTTTTTTTAAAAAAAAAAAAAAAAAAAACCCCCCCCCAAAATTTTTAAAAAAAAAAACCCCCTTTTTTAAAACCGGGGTTAACCCCCCCCCCTTTTTTCCCCCCAAAACCTTTTTTTAAAAAAACCCCCCCCCCCCCTTTTTATAAATTTTTCAAAATTTCCCCCCAAAAAATTTCCCCCCCCCCTTTTTTTCCCCCCCCAAAACCCCCCCCCCCCCCCCCCCCAAAATTTCCCTTACAAAAAAACCGGTTTTAAAAAAAAAACCCCCCCCCCCCCCCCCTTTTTTTTCCCAAAACCCCCCTTCCCAGCCACCCCAAAAAAAAAACCCAAAAAAAAATTAACCCAAAAAAAAATTTTTTAAAACAAAAACCCAAAAAAAAATTTTCCCCCCCCCCCCCCCAAAAAAAACCCCCCAAAAAAATTTTAAAAAAATTAAAAAACCCCCCCCCCCCAAATTCCCTTAAGGGGCCCCCCCTTTAAAAAACCCCTTTCCCCCAAAAAAAAATTTTAAAAAATTTTTTTTTTCCCCCCCCCCCCCTTTTGGGGGCCCCCCAAAACCCCTCCCCCAAAAAAAACCCCCCTTTTTTTTCCCCCCTTTAAAAAAAAACCCCCCCAAAAAAACCCCCAAATTCCCCCCCCCCCCCCTTTTCCCCAAAAACCCAATTTCCCAACCAAAAAAACCCCCCAACCTTTTAAAAAAAAAAGGCCCCAAAAAAGGGGTTTTGGGAAAGGGAAATTAAACCCCTTTTCCCCCCCCTTTTCCCTTTTTCCCCTTAACCTTTAAAAAAAAAAAAACCCCCCCCCCCCCTTTTAAAACCCTTTCCCCAAAAAAATTTTTTTCCCCAAAAAGGTTTCCCCCAAATTAAAAAAAAACCCCCCCCCCCAAAAAATTTTTTTTTTTTTTTTTTTTTTTTAAAAACCAAAAATTAAAAAAAAAACAACCCCCAAAAAAATTTTAAAAAAAATTAAAAAAAAAAAAAAAATTTTTCCCAAAAAAAAAAAAAAAAATTTTTTAAAAAACCCGGGGCCCCCCAAAAAATTTTAAACAAAATTTTTAAAAATAAAAAAAACCCCAAATAAAAAAAAAAAAAAAAATTTTTCCCCCAAAAAAAAAAATTTTGTTTTTTTTAAAAAAATTTTTTTTTAAAAAAAAAACCAAAAAAAAATTTCCAAAAAAAAAAAAAAAAAAAAAATTTTTTTCACCATCAACCAAAATTAGAAAAAAAATTTAAAAAACCCTTTTTTTCCCCCCCAAAAACAAAAAAAATTAAACATGTTATGGCACACCTGTAACCTGTCGTCCTATGGACTGAGACACGCACATTCACGCCAATTCAATTGAGGCCAAAAAAACACAAAACACTCACTTGAGTACAAAAAAACCCAACCTACCAAAACACCTGTCTTCCCTAATAACCCCAAACCCCCAAAAAATTAAGCCAGTAATTACCGGGGCCAACAAAAATACAAAAATGACGTTTTAAGCCCCATTAAATCCAAACCTGCTTAGGGCATTTATTGCAAAAAATTAAAAAAACACCACACAATTTCAATATATGTCCACCTGACCTCCTACCACTGTCTGCTGGGGACACGTGTTGACGCCCTATCAGGTGACACCGGAGAAGAAAAATGTACCATTTAACCTTTACCCCCCCCGGGAGATACCTTCCCCCCCTCCTCACCCCCCCAAAAGAATACCTATAGTCAATTCCCATAACCCTGGGGAAAACTTTACACCATGGGCCCTCTAAAACCTGATTTTTCACTTGACCCATATAACCCGGTCCCAACGCTTGGGTACCTGTGCCCGGGAGCCTTCCCCATTTCCCCAAAATATGTATGTACTGACCACCAAGTAAACTACCGCCCCACCAAGTCCCCCCTGGGAAAAACCCCCACGTCCAAACACAAAGCCTCAGGGTCATCAACCCCCCCCCCCACCCTTTTTTAATACCCCACTAAACCACTCCTGACCCCACCAACGTATCACAGAAATACAGAGATGATACGCCTTGTCCGGGCCCCACAGATCCAAAAAACCCATCCCTAAAAATGCCCATTCCCCCAAAAAACTGTGCACGCTGCTAAAATACCCAAAAAACCTATAACCTGTTTTCACGCACTTTGGTGGTATTTCCCAAATTCTTCATCCAACGCCAGTTAAATTTTCCCAAATTTTACATTGGATAAATACCTGCACCCTGCACCAACCTCCCTCCCCCCTTCCCCCCCAAAACCCTACTTTTAACCCCCCCAGGCTCCCCAACAACAAGGGGGGAACCTCAACATAGCCCCACATCTCAACAGATTCCCCACCCCCACCACCTAGTACCTCCCAATGACCCCATTCACCCTCCTTCCCCCCGTACCCCCCTACCACAATTCTTTCTTAACAAAAAAAACTTTGAAATTTACGAAGGGGATTAACCCCAACCCCCCAAACCCCAAACCCCAAAATAGTCACCACCTCCCCCTACCTAACCAATGCCTCCCATGACTCCAAATATAACGAAAAAAACCCCCCAAGCAACCTCTCAAAATCACACTCCCGGAGAGGATATAGGGAGCAACAAACCATATTTTTCTATATACTAAAACATTTACCCCCACCGCCCTTGCAACAGTGGTTTTTGGAAACCCAATGCCTCCCCCAAACCCATCTATAGCTCCCCGTCCACCACCGCCACCAATTAATTCTCTTGCCAATTCCCTATCATGACTGAATATTACCCCCAAAATTTTAATCCTATCGACCCACTTTCCCAAAACCCCCCCCCCGTCCAAGTCCCCCCACCCCCGAAACCCACCCCCAACAAACTTGACACCCCTATTTACCTTTATTTCCTGTCGCCCCTTTCCCCCAAAAACCCACAATCCTATTCACATTTAAAAAGCCCTTTTACTATTTCCCACCAGGACGGTTGTATCATCGACATATCCCACTATGCCCGACTCACAAACCCCCCCCACCTCCCCATCCCAAACCCCTTCCCTAACCAATCTATAGAAAGGGTCCTGCATACACCAAAAAGGAATTTTTTGACAGAGGACCCAAACCCGGGCAAACCCCTTTTATAACTCACCTGAACCCCCCAAAAAAACCCCTTTACCTGGGCCCTTCCAAACCCTTTAAAAATAAAGTCCCAAACCCAAATTTCCTTTCCCCAAAACCCCAAACCCCCCCAAAACCCCAAACAAAAATTCCTTTTCTACGCTATCAATGCAGTCTCCCAATCTAAACCTAAACCCCCCCCTTGTTATCCCAAACCCCCAATCCTTCCCATGCCCAGCCCCTTTTGCTTTGCTCCGGCCCCCATGTTGCCCATCATCTAAAACCCCTTTTCCCCCCTTTATTCGATTAGCCAGATTTTTGGGAAAGATCTTTTTTAAACCGAGCAAACAATTTTTAGCTCCATAGCCCTTCATCCTATCAACCTTTCCTTTTCCCCTTTTTAAAACCCTCACTACCCCCTGTCCTTTTCTCTTCCTCCATATTTCCCCTATCCTTTATTTGGGTTAAAGATTGCACTAAAACATTTTTTAACAATCCCCCAAAAAAAAATTTCCCCCCCAAAATAAAGGCCCAACCTTTCCGCCTCCGGGATACCTTCCCCTCCTTTTAAACCCCTTCCCCCTTTTCCTCCCCCCCCCAGCGTTCCTTTTTCCCCCCAAAATGATCCTTCGACTTGCCTCCTCCCCCAAACCAACTTCCAAACTTTTTAAAAACCCAAAACCCGCATACCACATTCCCTCAGTTGTCGAACACCTGCCCTTTCTGGGTACCCTCCCAGGGCTTCCAAAACCCTTTAAGACGAGATAATCATACCCTTCCTCCTTTTTCCTAAACCTTTAAACAGTGCCCGAGGGCCTTTCACCCCAAAAACCTCGTCCAATTGGCACCTAAACCCCGACCGCATGGAATCTATCATTTTGTATGTCCCTTAACCCCCACGTAGCATACCAATTTCCCCCCTGATTCCCCCCCCCCCCCCTCCCCCCCACATAACAAGCCTAAGCTGACTTTCAAAATGTTCAAACCATACCTATAACCCCCCCCTCCACCCCGGGCCCCCCGATAAAAAACCCACCGCCCCTTCGCCTGGGAAAAACCACCACCCCACCCATCCCCATCCCCCTGCCCCTTCCCCACACCCCCTTTCCCCCCAAATCCAAAAAACATCCCTATCCCCCCTCCCCCCTTCAAAGAAAATTCAATTTTCCAAGACCGATAACCCGACAGCCCCAACCCGGGTCAACACCGGGCCCCTACACCACGGTGATCGGGGAACCCCCAAAATCGAGAAGAAAGTCTCCTACACTTAAAACCTTTACGCTACATAAACCCTATCTAGTTGCCGCAACCTCTCCCAAAAAAAAGTTCCCCCAAGGATCCCTCCCCAAAAACCACATCCTTGACTCCCACCCCCCCAACACAAACCCTCAAAACTGAAAATTTACATCCCCACCCCGAAAGGCCCACTCACCTTTCCCAATTTAAAAAAGTTCCAATCACCAGTTTTTATTAAAATTTTAGGCAATCCCCTTTTAAAAATAAACCCAAAATTCACACAAAGCCTTTACACTCCCCTTTGAAAGGGAAAAAACCCCAAAAAAACTAACAGGTATGCCCCCATACCCCATCAACCCTCACAATTCCCCCCTCCCCCCCCTCCCCCCCAAACCTCTACCAAAAGGGGGGTTTTCCCAATCCCACCAACACCCCACCCCCTTTAGATTCACGACTCCCCTTTTTTCCCAAAAAAATTTTAAAAATTTTGTTCCTGTAAATTTTAAATCAATCCCTCTCTCCCCCTTGCTTCCAAAACCCCCAAAACCTTTTAAACCCCTGCCTGAAAAGGGCCCTTAACCCATACAGAGACACTTGAAGGTTTCATTTGGGGGGGCTTCCCACGAGCTTCACCAATCTAGGGCCTACCTAGCTTCATCATAGTCCTCCCCCCCCATTAAACCCCCCCCTCTGGCCCTGATTTTTCCCCTTAACCCCGCCCCTTCCCGCCCTTAGCCACATCCCCCATTTTCTTTGCCGGGCCCCTGACCCGGCATCAACAGTCATCCTCCACTGGGTCCACTGGATTCTTGCACCTCCCCATGAACCCCACCTGTTCCTCACCACTTAAATCCGACACGCCCCTATGTACCCCCTGGGGCCCCAACCACACCCTTTTCACCTGATCATCCATACCATCACCTGCCTCCTTATTTTCACGCCCATTCAGCACTTCACCCGGCCTTCCCCCCAACTCCGGAAGGTTTCCCCCCACATAGCCGGGGGCCGCCACCGGGGCCCCGGGATCAAACATCCTTTTTGCAAATCTTTCCCGAGAGGTCCAGATAAATTAACCAATACCCATCCCCCCCGCACCTCAGATCCAGGGAGCCACGGTCCTCATCCGGGTGCATCACCGGGGGAAAATACAAACCCCCCTCCGCCCCTTCCTCCAAGAGTCACTCCACCTGCCAAATTCGCACCCTTTTGAGCTGGGTTTTCCCGTTGGTGACACCCATCCTCAATTCCCCTCCCTTTTTCCTGCAACAGGGACCATGTTTGCTGCTAGGTTTTGGGCCCCACACACCCCGCCCTAGCCCTT